>SNVD02007180.1:0-279241 GCA_013180625.2 Boswellia sacra | reverse complement strand
TATGGGAAATAGACTTTGTGTGCCCAACATTGAAGAATTAAAGAAAGAGATTATGAAAGAAGCTCACTTTCCAGCCTATGTAATGCATCCAGGAAGTACTAAGATGTATCGTAATTTAAGAGAACATTATTGGTGGCAAGGTATGAAGTGGGATATTGCAGAATTTGTGTCTCAGTGTTTAGTTTGCCAACAAATCAAAGCTGAGCACCAGAAACCTGCGGGACTCTCTCAACCACTTCCTATTCCTGAATGGAAATGGGAACACATTACCATGGATTTTATAGTAGGACTTCCACGTACTATAGCTGGTCATGATGGTATTTGGGTAGTGGTAGATCGTCTTACAAAATCTGCACACTTTTTACCTGTCAAGGCTACTTATTCATTGAATAGACTAGCTAGTATTTATGTAGCAGAGATAGTCCGTCTTCATGGTGCACCTGTGTCAATAATATCAGATAGAGATCCACGTTTCACTTCCAGATTTTGGCCTAGCTTGCAAAAAGCTTTAGGCACAAAATTGAATTTCAGCACAGCTTTTCACCCACAAACAGATGGTCAATCTGAGCGTACCATTCAAACTCTTGAAGACATGCTTCGAGCTTGTGTATTAGAGTTTAAAGGCAATTGGGATGTTTATTTGCCTTTAATGGAATTTGCTTATAATAATAGTTACCAATCCAGTATTGAAATGGCACCTTATAAGGCTTTATATGGGAGGAAATGTAGAATACCAATATGTTGGGATGAAGTGGGTGAGAGGAGACTATTGGGACCAGAACTGGTACAGGATACAAATGAAAAGATAGTTATTATTAGAAACAAGATGAAGGCAGCACAAGATCGACAGAAGAGTTATGATGATAAGCGTAGAAGAGATCTGGAGTTTCAGGTGGGAGATAAAGTGTTCTTAAAGATATCTCATTGGAAAGGTGTGCTTCATTTTGGGAAACGTGAAAAACTAAGTCCGCGTTACATTGGGCCTTACGAGATTATCGAGCGTGTGGGTACAGTTGCTTATCGTTTAGCTTTGCCTCCAGAGTTGTCAAAGATACATAATCTGTTTCATGTCTCTATGCTCCGTAAGTACGTGTATGATCCAAGCCATATCCTTCAACAGCAGCCAATTCAATTAAAAGAAGACTTGACTTTTGAAGAAGAACCATTAGAGATCATAGAATGGAAACAGCAAGTACTTCGTGCCAAGACTATTCCCTTGGTTAAGATATGGTGGCGAAATCACTCGAAGGAAGAAGCTACGTGGGAGTGAGAGGACGTTATGCGAGCTCAATACCCACATCTCTTTCTCTCAGGTTAGTAATTTCGAGGACGAAATTTTTTTTAGAGGGGTAGTATTGTAAAGCCCATTAAATTTTTTTACTTAAGCCTAGCCCATTATTTTAGCCCAGCCCACAAATTCAATTATTTTCTTTACATTTATATTAAGCATTTATTTGGATTTAATTAGAAAAGAAAAGAGAAAATTTAGAAGAGAGGGCAGAGAGGAAACCGTGAGATAGAGGGAGAGGAAAGCAAGAGAAGATTTTGATTTTTTCTAAGGAATTTGAAGATTTTAAGGTAATTTCTTAATCTCTTAGTTTAATTAAATTATATAATTTCAATCCTATCTCTAGATCAATATTAGGAGGAGGTTGTTTGATATTTGGAGATGTAATAGAGAGAGAAACTAGAGAGAGAAATGAGATTTTCATGCTTATTTAGGCTTCAATTTCTTGTATTTTGAAGGAATTGAAGTTTTGATGATAATTATGGAAAATTAGGGTTCTGTAAAGAGTATCGATTTCAAAAATTATAGCAGTCTGTTGGATTTGAATCTGATTCTGAAAGTTTTATATGTTATAATAGACATCCTAAGGATTTGTTTAAAATTGGATTCACTGAAAAATGTAGAATATGCAATTTATTATGAATTTTCGAAGTTTACTGTTTACCACTGGAAATTCAGTTTTTCTGCAGAAAATCAGTTTTGGGCAAGTTAATTGAGTTACCTAGAGGTCTTCAAAAATTATGAAATTTGGGATATGAGTTTGTATATATGCTTAGTTTAAAACTGGAGAGTTTTGTGAATTTACAAATTTAGTACAAATTATCATGTATTTTAGAATAGAGAGAGGTCAGTTTTGGAAATGAATTTATAGAATTTGTGTATCGGAAAAAAATGAAGGATTTGAAGTATCTAATGAGCATATAATGCTATGAAATTTTATATGGTATTAGACATGTATGTGTAGAAGATGTCTATAAAATATTAGACCATTTGGATGAGTCAATTAATTATTAAAAATCGGAGAACCAGAATTGCTCTGTTTACGAAGTGTGGAAATGGAGTTAATTAGGAGAATTAGTATGTTATTGGTGAGACTAGGGTTTTGTGCTATTAAAGAATTTTATTTAGCTTTTCCCTTAGGTGAGACTGCGGTTCCTAATACATACCGGGATTCGATCGCGGAAGGGGTTGCCACACAAGTTGATCAACGAGATTGTGAGTGGGAAAAATATTATTTTTACCAACAATTGAACTATAAATTATAAATTTCTATTTTTTTATAATTGTTAGCAAAACTTTATTATGTTAGTAAATAGATATTCCTTTATTCTTGTATGAAGCATATTTCATAGTTTATCAAATTTTGTCTATGTAGTTATCAGAAATGATTGTTTAATGTTTTAGAGATTTAAAAGTAAAGAATTGAATTTTTATGTTTTACTAAGATAGTACCCAATTCATTCAGATAGTAAAATTATAGAGGTCTTTGGGACCCATTCAGGCACACATAGAGACTTTGGGCCGTGTGATCTGGATGTTTAGCCCTTGGGGGGCAGCTCTGCGCATGCGTAGGATCAGTATAGTGATATCTTGGCCTGAGCGATCCTAGCCCCGCCAGGTCATGATCAGTCGGATTAGTTTGGGTACTTGATTAGTGAAACTGTAATGACTTAAAAATTTAAATTATGAAATGAGTTTTATGAGATTTAGAAACTTAAAATATTTATCATGTTGAATGTTGAATGCAAGTAGAAATACTTTAGAAGATTTTTATATTCAAATTTAGATTTTGTGAAAGGCATAGAAATTATTGGAAGAATTGTTTCCTCGTTTTTGTATCTTTTCTAAGTAGTTTTCTTATTAATGTTAGTAAAGCATAATTTTTAATTAATTTATTATTATGATATAGTATTTTATTTTATGCAAATTTTTATCTATTTTAATGACTCTATCCCACTCACTGAGGTTATACTCACCCTATTTTCTTTTCTTTAAAAACCCCTTTTTCCCTAGGAGATTACAGTGTTCAGTCGGAACGCCAGTAGCTGCTTGAGGTTGGCCATTTGATGATGTTTTGAGAGCTTTCTTTTTGATATTTTATTGTATTATTGTAGATGGTTTTCTTGCATATGTAAATATTTTGATATCGTATATGTACCAAAGATTTGTTTTAGTTTCTTTTAGACATTTTTGTTTATTCATCATGCTTGAGTTTTTAAACTTATATTAAAATTTTAGTTGTAAACTTTTTGAATCAAAATTATTCACATTTGAGGCCGGAGGCTATATTTTCTTTTAAAGACTGTTTTGGAGATACAATTATTTTAACAGAGGACTTAAGGTCCCAAAAAGGAAGTTAGTGGTTATATAAATATTTTAGAAGCTAGTGTTGAATTGTGTGTACTTGGCAGGGGGATTAGTCTAAAATACAGAGGAGACTCTGCCAAATTTTTCGTAAATTAGCATATTTTAAAAAGTTAAATTTTCTTAGTACAGTTTTAGGCACGATTCGCCCGTGTTAGCTAGGGGCGGGTTGTGTCAGTTCTACTTTCACTTTACTAGCAAAAGTATGAGACATAAATGAATAAGTAGCACCCGAGTCAAACAATACATAAGCAGTGTGACCAAGAACAGAGATAATACCAGAAACAACGGATGGGGCTTCCCGAGCTTCGGCGATGGTGAGGGCATAAACTCTTCCTTGAGCTCGTGGTTCTCTACCTGGAGCATTCTGAATTCTACCAGGAGCATTTGGAGCTTTGCTGGCTTCAGGACACGAAGAAACAAAGTGTTCGGTTTTGCCACATCGGAAGCAGGCTCTAGTCTTCTAATGACACGTTCCTTTATGAGGTCTGTGGCATGTATCACATAGAGGCAATTCTTTTCTACCCATATTCTGTTTCTTCTTTCCCTCATTTTTCTCGAACCGTCTATTATTGTTCCTCCATGGCTTCCTTGATTGAGAACCTGAACCCTCTTCTTTGAACTTGACAGCTTCAGCCATTTCTTCATCTCTGGCCAATATCTGAGCCTTCCTCAATACTGCACTGTAGCTTTTCAATTCTAGAACTGCCATATGCCCCCTAATTTCTGGTTTCAGGCCTCTCTCGAAAAACTTGGCTTTCTACTCTTCTGTACTGATAGGATGTGGGGAAAATCTGGATAGAGCCTCAAATTTTCTTTCATATTCTGTAAGGGACATAGACCCTTGAGTTAACTGCACGAACTCAGTAATCTTTTCATTCTTCAATGATTGGGGAAAATACTTGTCATAGAACAGCTCTTTAAACTGAGCCCAAGTGAGCACTCCATTTTCCACAGTGTGGGCTCTCTTTGTCATTTCCCACCAATAACTTGCATTACGTTTTAACATAAAAGTAGCGCATGTAAGCCGTTGTGCATCAGCACATCCCATAAGCTCGAATATTTTCTCCATTTCACGAACCCATTCTTCTGCAACTAATGGATTCGTTGAGCCTGTAAAGGATGGAGGATTAAGTCTTCTAAACTGCTCCACAACTTGTATATTGTTAGAAGTGGTGGAACTAGGTTGTGTAGCCTCTCGTCTCACATCTATCAAAATCTATACCAATTCCTGGACTATAATGTCCTGAGCCCATGAGCTGCTACTAGTCCCCACTGGTCTCTTCGATCTCCTCATTCTTACCGAAGCGGGTTCATCCAACTCTGTAGCCCATCTCACCTTGGGTGTGGAGCTAACTCTCCTTATTTCCTCCATTGTAGGATTATCAGTTCTCTTAGGTCGTCCAGGTCGAGACATGCTTACCAATTCTGATCATCAGAACAAAATGAAGCACCATGTAAAATCAATAATACTAATAATAATAATAATTAGAAATCCTCATCTATATCCAACCATCTCAAAGACTTCAACATGAAAATCAAACAATTATCAATCTTACTTACTATGGAAGATTTGGCATTGACTCGGTTCCCTTGACTGCTTGCAACAAAATGTCTACAGAACCTTAAACCTATGCTCTGATACCACTACTGTCACATCCCACACTAAACATACCAAGTATAACATTAAACAGTCATTAAATAGCGAATTCCGTTATTTCTTTCAAAAATTATGCTGAGTGTCATTAAATACAGAGTTCCTATCACAACCACAGTATTTCATAACTTATATATACATTCCAAAAATCAAAAGAATCCCTACAGTATGGTTATGTAAAAATAGGACAGCGGTCCGTGGTTGTCAAGGGAACTCCGTCAGTAATGCCAAAACTCCTGCATTCGAATCTCAATCTATTGGTCACCTGAAGCACACAATAATTTAGTGAGTAAAACTCAGTAAGTAAGCTAAGTGAACGTACAACAATGTTCAATAATAATACAATTCAGTCTACAGTATGAATACTGTTCATTTCTTAATACACAAGCAATCTTACATAGTAAGGAAGCTTCCCTAGTATCAGTTACAGTCACCTAGGGAATAAGGCTCTCTAATCAAGGTAGGACTCCTTATATCATATTCAGTGCACATATATGGGTCCCAAACCATATAGCCACCTAGTGGCGGCATCCGTAGGCAAGGCATCGTCGCAGTGAGTAATTTTCACATTCTCACATTGCACGAATCCGCCATCACCCAGAGGTGACAGCCATATAGTCCTACTGGACTCTATCCTATCACACGGAACAGTATAGATACTTTCAGATGCCTACACTGGAAATAGCTCGAGGCTAGTCTAACAACCCGGGTGATACCGAACCCATGCTACCTAATCCCTTATAGAGAAACACATGGTCCAGACCTCCCCTCATGCTATGAGAATTAAGTTCCCTAGGTTTTGGCATGCCAATCCTATTTCACAATTCATAATCAGTCACATAAAAAAAGCTCTATATTAAGCTTCTAGTACAGTCACAATACATCCTAATTCAAGTATCAAGATGCTAACAATTAATAGTATTACACTACCCAATATTACCTACAGTGTAGCACAATTTATTGTGGCCTCATAATAGATAGCTCACTTACCTGATACAGCTTCTTTTCGGTGCTTGTGATTAACCTAAAACAAAACAGAAATCTCTTTAAGGTCACCATACACATTTATGAAATAATTTCTCTTTTTGGCTCTATTCCTATACCAAAATCTGTCAAACCATTTATAACAAACATTTATCTATTTCGAAAATTCACACAATTTCATAGACAACTTCACACTTATATAGCATGCCTCCTTTAAAATTTTTAGAGTCAGTTGAGGTTATTTGCCCCTTCCAAATAACCTAATTCGTTAACTCCATAATTCTTCTAATGTATTTATTTCACTGAGCAATACATATTTAAAATTTTGTAGGAATTACTATCCTACTCAAATGGCTACAAAATTTTATAGGCTGATATATAACGCATATATATATCTCCATACCAAAAATCATGGCCTTTCAAGGGGTTTAAGTCGTTCAAACCCAATTTTTCCTAACTGCCCTGTCAAAAGGCTGTATTCAGACAAATCTGTGAATTCACTCGACACTCGACAATATGATGCTCAACAATCGACACTCGACAACACGACAACTCGATGCACGACAACGCGACAACTCGACAACGCGACGCTCGACCCTCGATAACTTGACACGTCACTCGACAACGCGACGCTTGACCCTCAATAACTTAACACGTCACTCGACACTCGACGCTTGCGTGTCGAGTCCAGCTCGACACTCGACAAGCGCCTGTCGAGTGGTGTTGAGCACAAAGCCAGTAACCGAATTTCAAAATTGTTTCTTCCTTACTCTGTTCTAAAACAGGGGAAACCATGCAATTCTATACCAGAAGTTCAAAAATTCACTACAATTCACATACTTCAAAGTTTTGAATGAATCCAAATCCTATGCACTCTTGGACATGTCTATTTTCATCGGTAAAATTTTCAGAACCAGAAAACATTTCTATAATTTTTTGGAATTTTGGGAACATGCCCTGTTCAGTGAAAGAAAAACACTGCAAGATTTAAACTAACTCTCATTTCTGGCTTTGTATCCTCATCCCCTTGCTTAGATACTTTCAAACCTCATTCAAATTCCTATTTCCACATAATTTCCAGTCATACAAACAACAATTCTCATACTCACATCACAAGCCACAAGATTTCTTACAAATATGTAAACAATAAAACAAGAATTCTAAAGAAGACACAAGTTCCTACCACTTCCTTCCTTTCTTCTCCTTTCTTTCTTTGAGTTCTTGGTAGCTTTTGTGAAGACAAATAGAGAGAGTAAGGGCTGGAATGTGTGAGCTAGAGAGCAAAAATGAAATGATTCCCGAATGCTTCCCATTAATCGATAAACATTGGCCAATTTCCATTTAGTTCTCTCTCTACCCTTTTAATTACCATTAAGCCCAATATTCTCCCATCTATTACACTACAAGTTAAATACATCACCAAGACATTAATACATGTTAATACACATGTAACAATAACACATGGTATAATATATATTACAAAAATTTTTGGATACTACAATAATACTTTCTGGATCTTAGCACATATTAAAGAAGCGGATCCTAGCATTTAATTTTGGCATACAAATAACATTTTTAGGAAATAAATCATAAGAATCTACAAACAGGAATTTGTTTTCATGTAAGTATTTTGTTGTCTATCCTTTGTCATGTAAAAGAAAATTTGACTGTATAGTAAAATTTCCAAAACCTTTTTAATCTTTTTGTCCACAAGATGAGTTTTGATGGAGGTGTACGTGCCATGAAAACAGAAGGGACGATTGTGCAATGGTTCAAGTATGCTGTAATCTATGTAGTAATCTCTCAACTGTGCTGCCATGCTGAAGAGTTGAAAACTTCTACTTCAAAGGCTATCCTTTCAGCCTTGTGCAAGTCTTTAATCCCTAACGCAAAGGACTTGAGTGCCTCTAACGCAAATTATACTGGTCATGAAATGTCTAGGACTTTTATATTTGATGGATTTCTGGATAGTGTCATGGAAATTGGTTACAAGATTCCCTTCTAAACCCTTTCAACCGATGAATATTGTACATTTCTACTTCTTTACAGTTTTCTTAGTTTTTCCACCTGTGGTTGGCTAAACAATTTCATTATTCTCGATAAGTAGGTCTACTTCTTGCTAGAACTTTACAGTGGTTAGCAGTTCTGAAAGCTGATTAGTAACTTCTGTATTGTTATTTCCATTAATTATTTTGAAAGAGGCTCTAAGTACTTCTGTACTTTTTTTTAATGAAATAAAATACTTCAAATTTCCTCTTGGCGTCACTAAAAGCTTCTTTATTAGTTAGTAGGTTATATAATTAGTAAGATTTAGTTTTTTTGATGATGATCTGGAAGGCTATATGGATCAAAGGTTTGAAGATACTTGTCAATCTTTGTTTATTGTTGATTATAAAGAAGGCAAAGTTGCACGATATTGAAAATTTAGAGTTATTTGTGCCGCAAAAATTTAAATTAACCCTTTTCGTCTTAATCTAATCAAAAGGAGCAGCAAAACCGTGAGCATAGTAATCTTCTTCATTAATCGATCACATGTACATCATCATCAATTGTACTCACTACACAATCAATTCAAAGGAATTTTTCAGATTTTAATTTCTGATACTTTGATAAATTTCCAGTTCATCAAATGATTAGTAGATGGATATAAATCAATCATGAATTATTGCGTGATTTGTTGTTAATTTTGGGCTTTTCGCAGAAGCGTTCAATCCAAGATATTGATAAAATTATGATGAAACTAAAAGTAAGAAATCAAACAAGAAAATAAAGAAGACAGGAACACTAGATTTATAGTGGCTCAAGCAATCAAGGCTACGTTCACTTGGAGATCTTAACAACAACTTATATTCCAATCAACGATACCAGAGAAAAACAAGAACATCAACCGCAATAACAAGTATTTAATCTTACAGCTTTCCTATGCATATCTGCAAGATAACCATAAATCTTCGATATATGTCTTCAAGGAAAGACTAGCAGCCTTTCTAAGTATATATCCCAAGATTACCATCAATCTACGATATACACCAATCTACGATTTATACCTCAAAGGAAAGACTAACAAAGAAGAACTCCCATAGGTATTCGATCTATACTCACGATTTAGAATCCAAACCGTAACTCCCAATATCATGATCCTACGCACGATTAATGACCCCAATCGTAGCTTCCCAGATCACCCCAAAGGTTGATGTCCTTGTCGACTCCCAAGGCTCCTAAAACGTTTAACTAGTCTTCTCTCCACTTGATCGATTTCTTGATATCTCTACACTCATACATACAAGGCATTACATAGGCCAAGAGTTTATTTCCTAGTCTAATCATATTTCCTAGACTAGAAGTACAACCAAAACTCTTCCTATTTCAGTTTTCTTGTCCGACTATGAGTCATGTATCTAAATTATCGTAATTAAAATAAAATTACTATCAAACTCAATTTACTAGTTTGATACAAATCCTAATTTGTTTTAATTCTAATCTGGAAACAAATAATCCATTGTCTAATATTCTAACAAGGCAAAAACACACATAACATGATTAGTATTGTAAATTGAACATGAAATTTGTCACTGAAGTTGCAGACATCTTGCTGCGGAAAGGGGAAGAAATCGTTTACATACTTGCTCAATTTGGCTGTGCTGTTTTACCGGTATTTCCTTTGTGGAAGAGCTTTTTACCTCGTGCAGCCAATTGCAAGCTTCTATTGCAGTTTGCAACCTTGCTTTTGGATATGGTGCTTTACGATCAAACATGTAAGTGTAAATGTTTGTTAAGGCTCAAGATTTGTCTATTTCTTTCCTCTTTTAAAAGGCTTGTGGATATCATAGTGTTTTTACATCTCGTGGTGATGTAATTGGGATTGGATATGAATCTTTTGCTATTTGTTTATGTGTTTATTTATTTGCTTTTTGTTTTACTTGTTTCAGTTGTTTAACTGAAGTGGCGGGCAATTGAATTTTTTTTGGCGACGATGGGTCGGGTGATGTTACGTGGTGGATAGTGGGGTGGATCTCATGTACGTGACAATTATATTGTACTCACTACACCAATCAATTAAAAGGAATTTTTCAGATTCAAATATATGATACCTTATAGACTTCCAGTTTTGCTAACACTGCACTTTACGGCTACATTTCATTAGCTTGGGAATTAGGACAGTCTTTTTTTTTCTTTTTTTTTAATTGAAATAAATTGTTAATTTAATAAAACAACAATTTGACTAGATTCTGTGTTTTGTTTTTTATGTTTCTTAAAATTAATTGAATGTAATTTTAAAATTTTATAAAACTGACGTAGAAAGTAAAACTTTAAAAGATCATCTATTAATTTGGATAGTTTACATTCAACAATAATATTAAAGACAAACTATTATTTATGTGTGACAGAAAATGAACACTCAATTAATTAAAAAGAAAAGAAAAAACCAAAGCAAAGAGAGGAACAATCACATAGTTAAGAGAACCATAAACATGCACTTACTAATGTCTTCTTCCTCCACGTCTTCCATTCAACCTTCCTTCAATTTTCAGTTGTCCTCTTTCAACCAACCTTACAACCCACCATGGTTTTCTTGTTGAGAATACAATATATCCCATGGATAAGCCAATAACTAATCCAGATCCATAGCCCATCATAATGACTTTCCAATCAAACCAGCTTGATGTGTGACATTCTTCAGGGAATGTTGTTGGTGTTGCTGTTGGTACTGGTGCCTCATCATTACCACATTTCTTTGACAATGGTAATCCACACAACCCCAAGTTTCCATTGTAGGAGTTACTTTGAAATGTTTCAAATTGATTTCCCTGAGGTATAGGTCCTACAAGCTGGTTGTGTGAAAGGTTTAACACAGAAAGAAAAGTCAAGCTTGTCAATTGTGGAGGAATCTTTCCAGTAAGTTCGTTTGAAGAAAGGTCTAATGATTCAAGTTGTGTCAAATTTTTTAGCAATGATGGAATATGACCTGTCAAGCTGTTGAAAGAGAAGTTGAGCACTATGAGTGAATTAAGCCTTCCAACGATTTCTGGAATTTGTCCTTGAAACTGGTTGCTTGAAAAATCAATTGTAGTGAAAATGTCTAGAGTTCTTTCCATTTCCACCTCAAAACCTTTCACTGTCAAAACCACAGCATAATGATAATAACCGAAAGTACCCTTATCATTATACTCTGGTTTAAAGCTAATGTTACTTCCATGCATCATAGCTTCAAAGTTCTCAAAAATTCTAGTTGGTAAAAGACCATTGAATCTATTGTGAGAGAGGTCAAGTACTCGTAACTCAGGGAAGGAAATTCCAATTGATCTAGGCTCATGAATGGAACCATGGAATTTATTTGATCGCAAGATAAGAACTTGCAAATTTGGAAGAACTCCCAGCCAATGGGGAAATGTGTCATTAATCTTGTTATTTCCAACATCTAGAACTTCCAATAAAGTACAATTAACTAAGGACACTGGTAAAGATCCCTCCAGCTGATTTCTGTTGAGATTAAGATTGACCATTGAACCCATTGATTGACATGTTTGATCGATGCTGCCATGCAATTTGTTCATCCGTAGATCCAAGTAGGTGAGTGTCGAATTACTTAGAAGACATTTGGGAATTATTCCACTCAAACTATTATTGGACAAGTTTAGAATATTGATGTTTTTGAGAGAGCAAAGTGATGGTGGTATCTCTCCAGTCAATCTATTATTTGAAAAAGAGACATAGCCAATGTCAGGTGGTAGATCTATAAGTTTTTCAATGAAGTTTGATTGGAGGTCAAGACTAAAAAGGGTCGTCATAGGAATTTCCTCAATACTAGTCAGAAAATTGTGAGCAAGATTGAGATCTTGCAAACTCCCCCACTGTTTCAATTCCCGTTTGGAAATTTGGCCAGAAATTTTGTTGCCAGAAAGATCTAAAACTGTCAAATTTTCTGATGCTCTTAAGAAAATTGGGAATTCGGTTATGCTGCAAGAAGACATTTTGAATGATAAAAGCATGGGCAAGGTAGAGTTAACACTGCTATTGGCTTTTAGTGACAGTCGGCTGTTATGTGAAAGATCAATTTCAAAAAGATTTTTCGACTTGGAAAACAGTTCAGGGCTAATAACTCCACATAAATTGTTGGATGAAAGATCAATCCAGCGAATGTGCACACTTTCAATGGTAGAATTTCGAAGTGCATAAAACTTGTTGTTGCTAAGGTCTAAAGCTTCTAAAGATGGCAAAGAAAACAACCAAGATGGTATGCTTCCGCTTATTAAATTATCAAATAAGAGAAGTTGAGTTAGATGCGAAAGACCACTCACCAGACTTGGGAAACGACCCTCAAACAGATTTCGGGAGAAATCTAGAATAGAGAGCTGTGTGAGGTTGAAAGTTGATGATGGCAGCTGACCAGTGAAATTATTTCTGGAAAGATACAGTTCACCTAATTTACTAAGGTTACCAAAAACATCAGGAAACGGCCCTGAAAAACTGTTATTTCCAAGATCTAAATGAGTGAGGTTCCCAAAATTAGATAGTGAAGCTGGGACTTGACCGGTTAAACTATTGTATCCTAAAGACAAGTAAGTGATTCGTGTGAGATTCCAAAATGATGCTGGAATAGACCCTTCAAAATTGGAAAAAGAGAGATCTAGAAATGTCAACTTCGTAAGCTGGCTGAAGTTGGATGAAATTTTGGAATGAAAGAAATCATTACAAGCAAGGTTGAGACTATGGAGGTGGTGAAGGAGGAAAAGACTGCTGTTGGGGTGGAGACTGCCATGAAGCTGACTACAACTAAGGTCGAGTTCAATTACATGACCTGTCAACCAGTCACAAGTGACTCCATCCCAGGAGCAGCAATCACTACCCTCATTCCAGGAGTTTGTCTTTGGATAACTAACACCACTGCCTTTAACACAAGTAGCAGAACCGTTAGTCGTCGCAAAGGAGTTCTTGAAAAGAAGCAAGGCAAAGGCTTCTCCAGGAGAGCAATGTTCTGCTGATGGACTAGATGAAGGATTGAGAGACAATGATGAACAAATAACTTGCAGACTCAAGAATAAGAAGTGGCAGAAAACAAGATACCTTGACAATAACGCCCACATTTTTAATTTCTTCTTTCAGGAATCACAAACAGCAAAAGTAGGATAAATCTGATGACAAGGGTTAGTTGTGTTCGTAACTCTCATCAATTTATGCTATTTCAAATCTGATGACTGTTGGCAGTCCACCCATATGAAAGGACACTCGTTCAACTATTACTGGTCTAAAGTAGACACTTAATTTTAACCTTCCAAAGCACGAATTATGAATCAATTTTCTCCCCAGTCCCCAGAAGTTTATCCCATTGGAACAAATTCGATTTATTTTATGGAATCTTTGAGAATATATATATATATATATATATGGATATTTTGATATAAGACTTTTAACACAAAATTAGATATAATTTTCTAGTCGTTGAGATGATTGATAAATTGACAGTATTAAATGTATCCTATTGACTTTCAATCTCAGGTATTGAATTATGTGAGATCAATGACTATAAATTTATGTTAAAAAATTGTGTTGAAAGATTCCTCTAATATATATGGAAATGGATATTTTAATACAAATTTTTTACACAATTTATTGACACAAATTTATAGCCATTGATCTCACAAAATCCAATGGTTAAGATTAAAAGTCAACAAATTACATTTAATACTATCATTTCATCAATCATTTCAATCATTAGATTTTGTAAATCAATAACTATAAATTTATATTTATTTTTGTGTTAAAATATCCCGTCTATAATATATAATGATCGATTTACCCATGAGCGGAGTTATTTGACCATGTTAATCATGACAAAACTATTTTAATTATTTTGTGTACTCATCTTTACTTGTAGGACGGTGGATATACAAAATTCAAATTTTAGCTTAAAGTTTTCAAAAGAAAGCAATCAAAATGCTTAATTTAATAATTGCATATGTTTTGCTTAAGAGTCACGACCACGTATACGCTTTATAACCTTTTTCACTGATCTTTTTCGTGTGGAATTTTAGCTGACACTTTTTAAAAGTAATTCAAGTTGCAATTACCACTTAGTTTCTCAAGTTGTTTTTTTTTTTTTCTTTCGAGTGTTGGTAGGATTGAACATAATATTATTGACAGTGATATTTTGGTCATTGATATTAATTTGATGGTGTTAAGTGAACTTATAGACTTTTAGCCTCTTTAGACCCCATAAGTTTCAGAAGCATATATAAACTTCCTGAAGCTCGCCCCGAAGTTTAGCCAAGAAAGAAATTATTTTGAGAAAGGGTAATATCATCATTTTCACATAATTTTTGTCTTACAAAATAAAATAAAATGGAAGAACGCCATGTGTTGATATGCACCACCATTCACGCAGCTAGCGCTACCAGTATATAGTCATTTCGTATCATCTATGACCATTATAATATATATTTGACATCTAGAGATCAATAATTTGATAATAGTTCTAATGATACTCATGGTTAAGGTATTTTTTGTGGTGCCAATATTTAAGTGTTTATTTTCTTTAGAGATGATTAGATAAATGACAGTGTATTGGACATTCAGATATATATAATTTGATAGTTGTTATCTTTCGATGCCTAGCCAGGTATAGGTTTGATGGTTTGATTTTCTTCAAGAATAAATTTCAATTGTTGAGGAGGAATGATATTTCATTAAACATCTAAATATGAATAATTTGATGGAGACCAAAACGATATTCATGGTAAAATATTTTTTCAATTTGTGCTAAGATTTCAGATTTGTTTGTCTTCAAAAATAATTCTGATATTAAAGGAAAAGAATCACTAGCAATGGTGCATTGGGCATCGGTGACAAATATAGTTCCAGAGCAGTAATATTTTTTTATTAAACATTAATAAGTATTAGATTAACAAAAAACACATTTTAATAAATCCAAGGGTAAGTAAATGATTTTATTTTATTAAGAAATTTTAAACGATAATCAAATGGGTAGGGCTATTTAAAATTTAAAATGATTTTATTTTATTACCACATTTAGTACATATTAGATACGTAGCCAAATGTATCTACTATGTCCAAAATTGCAATTTTAGATCTGACATTGGAAGTTCCATTTGTATGTCCAAAATTCAAAATCATGTGAACACAAATTAAGTTTTCAAAAGAAAGCACCGAAGGAAAGTAACCGAACTTTTTATTCAATTTAATAACATCATATGTTGAGCTTCATATATAGGGGCTGATCACATGCATGCTTCCTCACTTTTTGCTTTTCACTATTTTCTCCATCAAATTGACTCTTTTGCAGTCCATAATGCGCGTCGGTTGGAACCTCTTAATTAATTTCTCATAATACATATTGAGAATAATTAAACATGATCTCCACTATGATTTTTTATTTTCGATGGTGAATTTTAACTTGCTAACCATATAGCGTCGTCGGATGAATCCTTGATTAATTCAATAGATTTTTCTTAGATGGTGTCGAATGTTGATGTTAATCACGGTCATGAGTAACATTACAATCTTTCATAATAATCAGAATAAGATATTAAGGGTGTAATATTACTGACTGGCAAAAACGTTGATTAATTATTGATCAAGAATGTCAAATACATTATCATTCGTAGCTGCTCTGCTTTAATATTAAAGTCATTTTTAATATGAAAATATCAAACATAAATTATAATGATCATGATTCATGATTTTTAACATGATGATGTAAATAATATTTAATCATCGTCATCGTGTCGTGTATAATCAGCTCATCTCTAGTATATGAAAACCCCCTGTGCTCATTTCTCTTCTAGTGACCATCAGTACGTGAGTTCTAATTTACCCGCCAAAGGACTTCTTCAACCGAAATAATTAATCATTTTCTTTCATATCAGTTCTAATTTTCTTTTCGATGGATTTTCCTAAAGTCTTCAAAGGGAAGCACTAAAGGAAAGTCTCAAAAAAATTTTATTTATGGTTCACCACTTTTTGCTTTTCTCTCTTCCTTTTGTCTTTCTTGTGGAATTTTTGGCCTACACTATTTTCTCAATTACATTTGTCTTTTGCAGTCTTTGACGGGTATAGCGTGGACCATATTGGTGGTATAGTTCAGTTCCAATGTGAAATTACCAAAAAAAAAAAAAAAAGAGGACATAACTTCCTAAACTCAAACATGTTGTAAAGAAACCAACGTTAAACAATACAGATATGGTAAATAAAATAAAATTTCCTAAATTACTCATTTCTAACCGGACCAAAGTAAAACAATGCAGAATTGGTAATTAAATAAAATAAAATATCCTAAACTACTCATTTCTAGCTTAGTTTTTCCATGCAGCAGTTAGAATTCGTAATCTTCATTGCTTTTGATAATAGTTGAATGTTCATCTTAAAGTATGTTTTACGGCTTATGTCAACTAGTGGAATGCAATACCCAACGTCTATGACAATTCTCATAATTAGAATACTTTTGCCGTGAAGTGAAGAACATGGTTGAAGAACTTAATATTAGACTTATAACTTTTATATAATTTAAATTCTACAATCTGATGTGACAGTCTATATAATAAAATTATATTAAATTTATAACTTTCTTCATTTTATTTTTTTCAATAAATTTTTATCATGTTAATTTTAATATTATATTATGAAGTTTAAATTATTTTGTGAGAAAACAATGAACCTAATTAAGGAAACAAAAACCCACTTGGATCTGAGTGATTGAGTCCAAGGCTGAGAGAAATGAATGTCAATTCATCTGGATTCTGGACGGAGATGCTGGCGTGATAGAAGGGTATCACAGGCCACATCTGCTGTCATAGGCCTGATGGGAGGCCAGCCGAGGCCACATTTGATGGACTGTAGTCTAGACTGGCCTGCTAGGCCTATAGCTTTTTTATTTAATTTTTTTTTAATTAGGATTTCCACCTGCAAATAGTTGGCTAACCACTTTCATGAGTAATTTTGAAAATCTATGGTGTGCCCCGCTCTAAAGTACAGGCTAGAGCAAAACCACGGAAATCCACAGGATTAGTCCACGGAAAACAATAGTGTCGAGAGGATACCAAAGAGCATTGACGTATGGAGCTGAATCTCATATAGGAAAGGTAACAACAATAGAGCATTGTAAACAAATATTAACTAACTTATCAACAATATCATTATTTTCTTCTGTATAGATGTTTGAAAAGCTCTGGTGCGATGTATTCCAGCTTAAGAAGTAATTAACACCCCAAAATCAATTTATTGTATACAAATAGAATATATTTCAAAGCAATTGAAAGAGGGATACTTTTCATTAAAAACTGGATTTTTTTCATAAAAGTAATTATCTATAAATAAAATTAAAAAATAAAGTAACCTCATTTTAATAATAAAAATTGTACAGTAGTAGTAGGAAAATAACGATTTGATTATAACAATAATATTCTAAAATGATATAGCAGAATAAAAAACGAAACTAATTCTAATTAAATTTTCAAATCATAAATATAATCAGCACAACAATTTTAAAAATTTGCTTGACCATACACAATGCAACTTTTTATATATGGAGCATTTTTAGAACACTCTAAAATCGATTATTTTAAAAATTAAAATAATATATATACTGAATTGACCCTAATCTATAACGCTATATATGGTAGCGTAAAATCTTTTTCTTTTACCAAAAGGATTTTCTTTGCTAAGAGGGTTTGCAAGTTAAAGCAATCAAGACAGCCACGATTTAAATTTCTGAGAATATCCCACACAAACTAGGCTATGCCTTAAGTTTTATAAAAGTGGGCCCATTAATTTGTTCATTAGGCATTGGATTTAATAATAAACAGTACTTGTGACACATTAAATGAAAAATGAATGTGGCAGGCCTGCTCTGATTGTTATCTCAGAATGTTGGGGACAAGTGGAAATGCATATTATGGTCTAAAATTAGAACCTTGTTGAGATGTTGAAAATGGGAAGTACAACCACGTGAAATGAAACCATTCGTAAGTCTCAATTAAAGCTTTTTATCTTTACGTGTAGACCAAATAAACTAACTTGCTACCATGAGATTACTTTAGGCATTTAGCTAGCGATCCATTTATTGTTATACATATTTAATAGAGTTTTCGGTGGACGAAGAAGACGAGGATTAGGTGAGGGTTTCTGATGTTTGCTGGTAATGGAATAGAATTGATACTGTTTCTTCCAATGTTTATCACCACCTACATCAGCCTACTATTGGATTGCCATATGTAATTTATCCTTTCAGGCTAGTTTTTGCGCGTTACTGTCATTTTCTTGTCAAATTAAGGTATCTGTCCGACTAATGTATTGTTTCAAAGAAGATAAAATTTATGCCAGATGGTAGATCTATAAGCTTTCTAAGGAAGTTTGATAGGAGGTCAAGATGTTTAAGGGACATGATAGAAATTTTCTCAATACTGGTCAGAAAATTGTGAGAAAGATTCAGAAAAGACAAATGTTGCCAGAGTTCCACCCCCCGTTTGAAAATTTGACCAGAAATTTTATTATTAGAGAGATCCAAATATTCCAAAGGTTGTGATGCTTTTAAGAAAGTTGGGGATTTGGTTATGTTGTAACAAGAAATTTTGAACGGCTCAATAAACTCGGGCATAGAAAATCAACACTACTGCTGGCTTTTTTTGATAGTCCACAGTTACATGAAAGATCAAAATGCTATGAATGTATGAACTTGGGAAAAATCCAGGAATTGATTACACCACTTAAATCATTAGATGAAAGATCAGTTTCGCTAAATTGCAGAATTTTAGTGATAGAATTTGCAAGGGGAACACTAATATTGTTGTTGCTAAGGTATAACTTTTCTAAAGATGGCGGAGAAAACAACCAAGATGGCATTCTTCCTCTTATCAAATTATCAGATAAGAGTAGTTGAGTAAGATATGAAAGACCACTCACCTGACCAGGAAAATGATCCTCAAAAAGATTATGGGAGAAATCTACCCAAAAAGAGTTGTGTGAAGTTGAAAGCTGAGGATAGCAGCTGACCACTGAAATTATTTTGAGAAAGATATAGTCCAGTTAATTTGCTACGGTTACCAAAGACATCAGGAGATATCCCTGAGAAAAAGTTCTCTTGAAGATCTAAATAAGCGAGGTTCCCAAGTTTAGATAGTGAAGCTAGGACTTGACCGCTAAACTTATTAGAAGTTAAAGACAAGAAAGTGATTCCTGTGAGATTCCAAAACGATGATGGAATAGACCCTTCAAAATTGGAAAGAGATAGATCTAGATACATCAACTTCGTAAGCTGATGACTGAAATTGGATGAAATTTTGGATTGACTGAAATCATTACAAGAAAGATTGAGCATCTAGAGATGGTGCAGAGGAAATTAGACTATTGTTGGAATGGAGACTGCCATGAACCCCACTATTAAATAGGTCCAGACCAATCACATGACCTATAAACCTATCACAAGTGATTCCATCCTAGGAGCAGCAATCACTACCATCCTTCCAGGATTCTGTCTTGGGAGAAGACTCTACAAGATATTCGTTACAGAAACTAGCACTTTTAGTTGCATTGGAATTCTCTTGAAAAGAAGTAAGGCAGAGCTTTCTTCAGGAGAGCAAAGTTTTGGTGATGGACTAGACGAACAATTGAAAGACACTGATGAACAAATAACTTGAAGGCTCAAGAAGAAGTGGCAGAAAACTAGATACCTTGACAACAACAACCACATTTTTTTTAATTTCCTTTTCGGCAGCAAAAGTGAGTAAAATCTGTTGGTAGTTCTGAGAGACATCAGATGATGAGAAAGGTTTAATTGTCAGCTTAACTCTCAGCAATTTATGCTATTTAATGACTGTTGGTAGTCCACCCATCCCAGGACATTAATTCAAGTGTATATTAGTGGTCTAAAGGAGGGACCTTTTAACCTTTAAAGGCATGCATTATGAACCAATTTTCTTCCTAAAAGTTTATCACATTGTAATGAATATTTATTTTGTGAATCATTTAAGAGTATTTTAATCAAGTAATTATATAAAAATTAGCTTACTACATACTTTTCAAAGATTTCTTAGGTTTAATGTGTTCCCATATATAAGGCCTATGTTATATTCTAGCTATTTCCTTTTTACATATTTTAAAATATGAAATTCTGAGTCCAAATCCGAAATCCTTTCTTGATTTATAGTTTAAAGGTCCAAATTTCAATTAAAAAACACATAAGATTTCAATAAATATAAAATTGATCCTGGTTATAGATATCATGAAGTTCGAAGTTCTGAATATATAAAATTCAAATTTGAGCTTAAAGTTTTCAAAATTTATATGTTAATAATCCCATATGTTTAGCTTTAGACTCAAGTTCGTGTATATGCTTTATAATTTTTTGCACTATTCTCTTTTGTGTGGAATTTTAGCTTACACTTTCCAGAAGTAATTCAAGTTGCACTTGCACACTTATTTTTTCATCAAGTTGGTTCTTTTATCGTATCAGATGGGAATAATATAATATATTAATCACAGTGATTTTTTTCTTTCTTTATAGTGTCATCATTATAAGTGTCAGAATAAACTTTCAGCTGCCTTGCAGTTTACCTAAGAACGAAATTAATTGTTAAGAAAAGGTAATATCATGATCATTTTCACATTATTAATTTATATTTTAATAGTTAAAAAAAAAAAGAGAAACGCCATGTGCATCATCATTCACCCACCTTATGCTAGTCATTTCATGTTGATGAGCTCATGCGTGATTAGGGATGGCAAATGCGTGATTAGGGATGGCAAAACCCGGGGCCGGGGCCGGGGCCGACGGTCCTCGACCCCGACCCCGACGTTTAATTTTTGAATCCGGTCCCGGGAAATTCCCCAGAATTTTTTTTCTGGGGCCGGGGCCGGGTTTTTCGATAACCCGGGATTAAAACCCGGGTTGTACAATTTTGTCAAAATTCTGGAACTTTCTAATGTATTATATATATTTGGATAGTTATAAGTTTATGCAAAGAGGGCTTTGGCCCACTGGTAGTGTGCTATTTGAGTAGTTGGGAGGGCGCGGGTTTAAGGATTGGGAGCAATTCTTCATTTAATTTTTGAAACTATGGCATGTGCTAGACTTATATGTATCTTGAGACTCATAAATTTATGCCAAAAGGGGCTTTAGCCCAGTGGTTGTGTGCTTTGTTGTCTAAATATGTTAGAGGGCTTGAGTTCAAGCTGTGGCTAGTGCAAGTTTTTTTTAAATTATGGCTTTGGGCTGTTGGGCTGGGCTTTGCACGTTGAACTGTTTAAAAAAATAAGAAAATGGGCTTAGATTTACTAAGGGGTTATAAGCAAATATTACAACCTAAGGGATATGAACTTTGTTTGACATAATTTTAAAATTTCAATTACATCCCCCGGGTTTAATTCCGGGTCCCCGGCCCCGGGCCGGGGCAGAAAATTTCTCCCCGGCCCCAGCTATATTCCCCGGTTTTCCGGGTTATTATCCGGCCCCGGATGTTCGGATTTTTCGGATCCCCGGCCCCGGCCGGGTCAAATTGCCATCCCTATGCATGATGCATGGAGCCTCTGAAAGATCCCTCCCATGTCAAAGGGAGGTTACCTACCTCCAAAGAAAGTCTAAGGGTAGGCAAGGTTAGGTGACCAACCTCACCTACCTCATTGACAATACATGTAGAATTCTCCTATAAATATAGGACGAACTCTGTTTGAGCAATGCATCAGAGTGACTCCAGAGAGAATTAGGATTCCAGAACCAGAGAATTCTGAGAGTGTGAGAGAGCCAGGAGAGCTCCAGGATTAGTTTAGGGGAGTTTTTGTGTAATTCTTGTATATGAATTTTCTCTGTTAATATAAATTAATTTTCTCCCAAATTCTGTTATGAGTTTGCATTGCATCCCCAACAAGTGGTATTAGAGCCTCGTTGAGCTCCTGGAACGTCAGAACAGAGAGAAAAAATTCAGAGAAAATTCGTCCCCTATTTCTGAAAAATTTCGATTTTTCGGAAAGTGTTCGAATTTCGAATTTGAAGTGTCCAGTGTGTTCGTGACGTCGTCCTGATCATTCTGCAATTTTTTGACGACCGATCCGACCACCAGAGACGCCGCACGCGCCGAGCTACTGCACTGCAAGTGGGCTTCACTCGCCAGACGCGCCACACGCACGTCTCAAGGAAGAAGACGACCCACGTTAGCGCCACGTCATCCGCCACGATATCGAACTTTTGCCACGTCAGCACAGCCACGTCAGCAACACGTCATCACAATGGACCCCATCTGCCACGTCAGCAAATCTTCGAGAAATTCAATTTTGGCCCCTGTATTTACGGGTAATTACATTTTGACCCCCTAAATTTTTAAAATTTACATTTCAGTCCTTAGAAAATATCAGTTTGGCCCCTATAATTCTGGTGAATATCATTATGCCCCCTCTTAGTTTCTGAAATTTCTGTTTAGCCCTTAAGAAATTTCAGTTTAGCCCTTAGAGTGTCCAAGCTTAGTATTTATTGTATAAAAAAGAATTTTTGAGCCCTGGAAGAGGCTATTCCACCATTTTTGACCATTCCGGACGCAACGGTGGGCTTGGATTTTTGAAATTCAATTCCTATTTTAGTGAATTAATTATTCTAAAATAGAAGAATCATACGGAGCCATAATTAAATTGACTGCTACCAACTATACACTCTGGAGACCCAGGATGGAGAATCTCCTTAGTTATAAGGATCTATATGATCCTATAGAATTTCAAGGGCAGAGACCTGAGACAGAAAAAGAGGCAGAGTGGAAGAAAATTAACAGAAAATGCATCGGTCAGATTCGACAATGGATCGACCACAGTGTCTTCCACCATGTAGCCAAGGAAACAGATGTATATTCTCTATGGACAAAATTAGAGAGTATGTATCAAGCCAAGTCAGCACGGAACAAAGCCATCCTGATGAGACGGCTTGTGAACTTGAAGTTGCGGAGCGGAACTCCTGTAGCAGAACATACAAGTGAGTTCCAGAACTTGGTGAATCAATTGACAACAGTCGAGTTACAGCTTGGAGACAAAGAACAAGCAGTTCTACTTCTTAGTTCCCTTCCAGATTCATGGGAGACGTTAGTGGTCTCCATCAGTAATTCAGCACCCGGAGGCAAACTTACCTTATCAATGGTTAAGGATGCCTTGATGAACGAGGAGGCGATTAGAAAAGATGCAGGCGCCAATCAAGATGAAGCCTACATCATGGAGAATCGAGGAAGACAGTCTCGAGGTGAAGACTGGAGAAGAGGTAGAAGCAAAAGCAGAGACAGATCGACAAACAGAAGGGGCAGGTCAACAGATGGGCGGAGACCCACCTACAAATGCTATCACTGTGGCAAAGAGGGTCACATGAAGAGAAATTGTCGCAGTCTTCAGAAGCAGAACCAGGAGAGTTCACAAGCACAAAGTAGCGACGAGCCACGAGTTACCGTTGTAGAAGATGTGACCATTTGTGCAGAAGAGACGTGCTTCCACACAGCAGACCAAGGAGTAGAATGGGTAATTGACACAGCAGCTTCCTGCCACATCACTCCTTGTAGAGAAATCTTCACCACGTACAAAGTAGGAGACTTTGGGATAGTGAAGATGGGAAACAACAGCATCGCTAAAATTATGGGAATTGGTGATGTTCAATTCCAAACGAACATCGGATGCAAAATAACTTTGAAGAATGTTCGTCATGTGCCAGATCTTCGACTCAACTTGCTCTCGGTAAAAGCCTTTGATCAGCAAGGCTATGAGAGTTGCTTCACCAATTGTACATGGAAGATGTTGAAAGGGGTCATGGTGGTTGCTCGAGGTAAATTATGTGATAATCTTTACAGGACTCATGTAAAGATAAACGGAGAGAGCCTTCATGTAGCAGAGCACATGGTACCTCTGGATTTGTGGCATAAAAGGCTCGGTCACATGGGTGAGAAAGGGTTTATCAACTCTTCAGAAGAAGAAGCTGATCACTGTTTCCAAGGATGCAGCGTCTCATCCTTGTGACTATTGTTTGTACGGGAAACAACGGAGGGTGTCATTCAGCTCCTCATCAGTGAAGAAATCAAAGTTGTTGGAGCTAGTACACAATGATGTATGCGGACCTCTCGAAGTGGAAAGTCTAGGCGGAAAAAGGTATTTCTTGACCTTCATTGATGATGAATCTCTGAAAGTGTAGGTGTATTTCCTCAGGATGAAGGATGGAGTTCTGGAGAAGTTCAAGGAGTTTCACGCCATGGTAGAACGTGAAACGGGTAAGAAATTAAAATGCCTCTGGTCAGATAATGGAGGCGAGTATACCTCCAGAGAGTTCAATGCTTACTGTCGGAGATATGGTATTCGATATGAAAGAACGATCCCACGCACACCACAACACAATGGAGTGGCCGAGAGGATGAATCGAACCATCATGGAACGGGTCAGAAGCATGCTCAGATTGGCTAAGTTACCTAAGCCATTCTGGGGGGAGGCAGTTCGTACCGCCTGTTACTTAATCAACAGAGCACCATCGGCGCCACTAAACTTCGAGATTCCAGAAAAGGTATGGTCAAATAAAAAGCCCTCCTATAATCATTTAAAAGTGTTTAGTTGTTTAGCTTTCATACATGTATCCAAGGAGCTCAGACAGAAGCTCGATGCAAGAACTGTTCCATATATCTTCATCAGTTATGGAGATGAAGAATTCAGATACAGATTATGGGATCCCAAAGAAAAGAAAGTCATCCGGAGTAGAGATGTCGTATTTCATAAAGACCAAACATATGAAGACGCTGAAAAGACAACAATATCTACAAATCCCACTAGCAGTGCCCCAGATATTGTTGCAGACTCAACACCAAATGCCACAAGAAATGATGAAGTACCAGAAGAAATTCCAGAAGCAAATCAGGAGGAGGAAAATGAAGAGATTGCTGAGCCGGGGGAGCCACAATCACCTATAGAAGCTGCTGTACCTCCTGGAAATGAAGAACCTCAACTACGACGATTTGACCGAGGTCGGATTCCGTCGAGGAGATATCCGAAATCAGAGTATACACTGCTTACTGATGAGGGGGAGCTAGAAAGCTTTCATAAAGCTTTATCTCATCCAGACAAAGAACGATGGCTGCATGCAATGCGAGATGAGATGAATTCTCTTGAGAAGAACAAAACTTATGAACTGGTTGAGCTCCCAGACGGAAAAAAGGCACTGAAGAACAAGTGGGTATTCAAGCTCAAGAAAGATGGAACAGGAAAGGTGATGAAGCACAAAGCCCGATTGGTGGTAAAAGGATTCCTTCAGCAGAAAGGAATTGACTTCGATGAAATCTTCTCACCGGTAGTAAAAATGTCCTCAATCCGCGTCATCCTCGGATTGACAGCAAGTCTTGATTTGGAGCTTGAACAGATGGATGTGAAGACAGCATTTCTTCATGGAGACTTACATGAAGAAATCTATATGGAGCAGCCAGAAGGATTCGAGGTTCAAGAAAAAGAACACCTCGTGTGCAAGCTCAAAAAGAGCTTGTATGGCCTCAAACAAGCACCAAGGCAATGGTACAAGAAGTTTGACTCTTTCATGGTGAGTCATGGGTACAAAAGAACCGCTGCAGACCAATGTGTCTACTTTTAGAAACTTCCAGGTGGAGACTTTGTTGCACTCATGTTATATGTGGACGACATGTTGATCGTCGGGAAAGATGCAACAAAAATAAAGCAACTGAAGAAGGAACTTTCAAAAACCTTTGATATGAAGGACTTGGGACCAGCTCAGCAAATCTTGGGGATGCACATTCGTCGAGATAGGAAATAGAAGAAATTATAGCTGTCTCAGGAGAAATATGTTGAACGGGTGATTCAAAGGTTCAACATGGATGGTGCTAAGCCAGTTAGTGTACCACTGGCTAATCACTTCAAGCTGAGCAAGAGATCATGTTCTTCATCCAAGAAAGAGATAGAGGACATGGCGTCGGTGCCCTATTCTTTTGCTGTAGGAAGTTTGATGTATGCCATGGTGTGTACAAGGCCAGATATTGCTCATGCTGTAGGAGTTGTGAGCAGATTTCTTTCCAATCCAGGGAAAGAACATTGGGAGGCAGTCAAGTGAATTCTCAGATACCTAAAAGGTACCTCGAAGATATGCTTGTATTACGGGGGAGCTGATCCAATCTTGGAAGGCTATACAGATTCAGATATGGCCGGAGATCCTAATAGTAGGAAATCTACATCAGGTTTTGTTTACACTTTTGCAGGGGGAGCTGTGTCATGGCAGTCAAGACTACAGAAGTGTGTTGCGCTATCCACGACAGAGGCAGAATACATTGCCGCAGCAGAAGCTGGAAAAGAAATGTTGTGGTTGAAGCGGTTTCTCCAAGAACTTGGGATCGAGCAAAAGGAGTACAAAGTACATTGTGACAGTCAAAGTGCTCTGGATTTGAGCAAGAATTCAGTGTACCATTCTCGAACGAAGCATATCAACATCTGCTATCATTGGATACCCGAGGTGATGGACAAGCAACTGTTGAAACTAGTGAAGATCCATACTAAAGAGAATCCAGCCGACATGTTAACAAAGGTAGTCACAAGAGACAAGCTAGAACTATACAGAGACATAGTTAGACTAGAAGCTGTCTAATTACTTTTGTAGTTATCCCCTTTCACATGGGATGGAGGGGGAGAATTGATGAGCTCATGCATGATGCATGGAGCCTCTGGAAGGTCCCTCCCATGTCAAAGGGAGGTTACCTACCTCCAAGGAAAGTCTAAGGGTAGGCAAGGTTAGGTGACCAACCTTACCTACCCCATTGACAATACATGTAGAATTCTCCTATAAATATAGGACGAATTCTGTTTGAGCAATGCATCAGAGTGACTCCAGAGAGAGTTAGGATTCCAGAACCAGAGAGTTCTGAGAGTGTGAGAGAGCTAGGAGAGCTCCAGGATTAGTTTAGGGGAGTTTTTGTGTAATTCTTGTATATGAATTTTCTTTGTTAATACAAGTTAATTTTCTCCCGAATTCTGTTCTGAGTTTGCATTGCATCCCCAACACATGTTATCTATCTGATCATCATAACAAATATTTGACATCCAGAAATAAATAAATTGATTAGTGTCCTACGATGCACATGATAAAGTATTTTTTGTGGTGCCATATCTAGGAGTGTTTATTTGTCTTTAGAGATAAATGATTGTGTATTTAACATCTAGGAGTATATAATTTGATACTTGTGATCCTTTGAATCCTAGGTTTAATGGGTTGATTTTTTTTATTTGTTAAAAATTAATTAATAGTCGAGGAGCGACTACTAATATTTTATAAAACATACCACGTGAATTATTTGACGGTGCGGTCAAAATGATGTTCATTGTTCATGGTAAAGTGTTTCCAATTTGTTGCAACATTTCAGGTCTGTTTATCTTCAAAAGTAACTCTAATGTTAAATCAAAAGAATGACTAAAGAAGTTGTGTCCGATTCATAATATATATTACTGGTCTACAATAAATGATCATTATATCATGATAATGATACTAACTGGTCGTAACTCCCTGTCGAGGAGGCAAGCTTATATTTTTTTTTCAATGCCTGTCGTGGGTTGGATGCACGGCAGGAGATGGTGATCTGATGCTCAATAGCTTCTGATAGCTAAGCGTGTAATGCCTTCCTTTTTACTTGGCAAGGGCTGCCGCCAGCAGCCAGCTGAAAGGATCAAGGCGCGAGGTCATAGCGCGAATGGGTTGGACCGCTCGACTGTGTGCTCCTTGAGTGGCCTACGGTGCTTGGCCCATGGGTATGGATTGGGCCCGTAGGCATTGGGCAAAGCCTATTCTTGGTATAAAAATAAATACTGTGAAGAGAAAAATTATGAGTTAATTTTAAAAGCTGGTCAAGATATTGCTTTATAAAGATG
Source organism: Boswellia sacra (assembly GCA_013180625.2). Classification (NCBI taxonomy): domain Eukaryota; kingdom Viridiplantae; phylum Streptophyta; class Magnoliopsida; order Sapindales; family Burseraceae; genus Boswellia; species Boswellia sacra. The sequence goes on along the minus strand of SNVD02007180.1, from coordinate 251,081 downwards.
TAAAACATTTATGATTAAAAAAAGTGGGTATAAGGGTGAGATAGAAAGTAAATAATATTTAGGTATTATGCTTAATTGTTAATTTATTTAGAGATGATTTTGTAATAAAAATTTTAACAAAAGGGGGCGTGTTAATTAAAAAATTGGGTGCAAATAATCCCATAAAAAAAATTAAATATATGATTTACCGCATAAGACCTTGGAGGCGAGGCCTTATTCTAGGATGGGCCCCTAGCCGGCTGCTTCATTTCCTAATGACTTCAGCCCAACGTTGACTATGAGTATCAATAGCAAAATAGGAATAAAATAATCTATTATGAAAAAGAGCGACGATATCAAAGCCGCACTAAAACTCTGTTTGAGCTTCTCTTTTTATTTTTTTAAATTAAAAATGTATTAAAAATGAGCATGAATATGATAATTTAACTGTTTTGATTTTTTCTTCTCCAAAAGAAAACCTTGAATTCCGTAAACTCTATTAATAATCACACTAACCTTTATCCTTTGATTACCTTACCATCAAATTTTCTCATCATTTTCTAGGAAAAAAATCTACATAATGACTTAATATTATTTAATGACAGTTAATAAATATTATGTTGACAATATCTGATTTTATATTATTAAGAAATTTAAACTGGCAAACATTGGTGATATTTGAAGGTTCCACATGTTTCTCATTTACTTGTATAATCAATTATATTCCAAATTAGAAAGTTAAAAATTATTATTTCAAAGGAAACTGTAAACATTATTAGCTTTATTTTTATTTTATTATTATTATTCTCGACTATATTAATTAAGAGAGCATTTGAATTTTGTAATTATATTTTGTTATGAAACATATTATCTTTCATTAATTCATATATAGTTGGTATTAGAATATATATATTTTTCTTTTGCAACCGAGGTGTTCAGACCAGCTTACGCACACCACAACTAATCCTCGGAGGAGACTAGCGCGACCACGGTCTCCCACTTCTACTTACCTCATAGGGAGCTTATGCGCACCATAATTAATCCTCGAAGGAGACTAGCACGACTAAGGTCTCTCACTTACCTCCCTCCTGGGCCACCCTTGCCACGTGAACCAACCCATTATGGGTGAATATTTTGAATTATTAACATCAGTATTCTAAAAATTAAATAAAAATGATATGACATTGCTTTATAACTTTTTTCTCCCTCTTTCTTGTGGGATTTTTGCCGGCTTACACCATTTTCTCAAGTCCAGTAATCTTAACCTCAGATGGTGCTCATTCTCTTCTAGTCATTGTGTTCGAATATAAATGCCCAACAAAGGAGTTCTTTAACCATGATTATGATGAAATTAATAACTATTTTATTATTTTAATAGTTAATTAGTCATAATTACAGTATTAGGCTTTGATCAATAACTATTTTATTATTTTAATAGTTCATTAGTTATAATTACAGTATTAGACTTTGATCATTTGATGTATAAATATCTATAAGCTATTATAATCCTCGAATTTCAGACCATTGAAAATCGTTGCAACGTCTCCTGCAATTGAGATTTTTCATTGTTCTAATCACATCATATTAATTACTTCAGTATTGCGTATATTGTTATGCACAAGCGGAAGCGGTAACCAACAGAACAACCAAAATGCACAACCACAACTATGCCAGATAATTGAATATAATAGCGACTAAAGAGGCAACCAATCAACCATAATGCAGAAATAGAAAACACACCAGGATTTAACGAGGTTCGGTATAAATACCTACGTCCTCGGGCGCCGCTGAAGAAACTTTCCACTATCTTCAAAGAGAATTACAAACTTTTGGGTCACAATACAAATTCCACAACTATTGGGCCAAACTGCAATTACCCGAATAGTTGGGCCAAACTGTAATTACCCAAACAATTGGGCAATACTACAAATACCCAAAACAAAGGGGGAAAAAGCAAATATTACAAATTTTAAGGTCCTTAATGAAAGGTTCTTAAACTATGAGGTCTTATATGTGAGACCTTACAAATAGAGGGGGGTGGAGGATATTTCACTTGGGACAATTAATTTCTCCCACATGGCTTCCTTTTATAAGAGCCATATAAGACCCAATTTTAGTAAGTAGCCGATGTGGGATATCCATTTCTTTCATATGAGCCCATAAACCAACAAATCTCCACCTTGGCGAATATGCCAACCCACCACAAAACTCTTCTTTTTTCCATATTCTTTATCACAACTGCAACACCTCCAAATGCGCCCAATGGCGCAGTCAAACAGGCACAATGTTGATCAAGTCTAAACAATGACTAAACTTGATCGCTGTCACAACCTTAGTCAACATATCTGCGGGATTCTCGGCAGTCTTAATCTTCTGAAGTAAGATTCTTCCTTCATCAATGATTTCCCGCACAAAATGATACCAAACATCAATATGCTTCGTACGAACATGGAACACTGGATTCTTCGCTAAGTGAATAGCACTCTGACTGTCAGAATAAAGAGTGATCTTCTTCTGCCCAATTCCCAATTCATCCAGCAATCCCTGTAACCAAATAGCTTCCTTCACAGCCTCTGTCATAGCCATATACTCTGTCTCCGTAGTAGACAAAGCCACTGTAGACTGTAAAGTAGACTTCCAACGCACTGGTGCTCTTGCAAGAGTAAACACATAACCGGTTGTCGACCGACGTTTATCCAAATCACCAGCATAATCTGAATCAACATAACCAATAGCATATTGACCACATGTATCATCCCTCTCAAAGACTAAGCCAACATCTACGATTTTCAACAAATACCGTAGAATCCATTTCACTGCTTGCCAATGTCTTTTACCAGGATCATGCATATACCTGCTCACAACTCTAACTGCATGTGAAATGTCGGGTCTTGTGTACACCATAGCATATATCAGGCTACCAACTGCATTAGCATATGGAACTCGAGACATATACTCTCGTTCCTCATCTGTACTAGGAGATAAAGATGCACTAAGTTTCATATGAGGAGCAAGTGGGGTACTTACAGGTTTTGACTGCTCTGTAATGCCAAACCGCTATAATACCTTTTTCAGATACTGCTTCTAAGTCAAACAAATCTTGCTTCTCCCTCTATCTCTGCTAATTTCCATGCCAAGAATCTTCTTAGCTTCACCCAAATCTTTCATCTCAAACTCTCGATTCAACTGAGTCTTCAACTTTGCAATTTCTTCGACATTCGTCGAAGCTATCAACATATCATCAACATACAAGAATAGATAAATGAAAGAACCATCACGTAGCCTCCGAAAATACACACAATTATCAAATTTGTTTCTTGTGTACTTCTGACCCATCATAAACCGATCAAATCGCTTATACCACTGTCTGGGAGATTGCTTCAAACCATAAAGCGATCTTTTCAGTTTGCATACTAATTTTTCCTTACCAGCAACTTTGAATCCCTCTGGCTGAGTCATATAGATTTCCTCTTCCAAGTCACCATGTAAAATGCAGTTTTTACATCCAATTGAACTAGTTTCATATTCATCTGAGCTACCAAGGCCAACAAAATTTTAATGGAAGAATGTTTCACAATTGGAGAAAATACCTCATTGTAGTCAATTCCTTCCTTCTGAGCGTAGCCTTTAGCCACCAACCTTGCCTTGTAGCGGACGTCATTCTTGTCAGGAAATCCATCTTTCTTTGCATATACCCATTTGCACCTAATTGCCTTTTTACCCTTCGGTAGTTGAGCTAGCTCCCAAGTTTCATTCTTCTGAAGAGACTGCATCTCTTCGCTCATAGCTGTCTTCCACTCATCAACTTCAAAACATCTGACTGCCTCTCTATAAATGGAAGGAACATCAGCATCTACAATTGGAAGTGCATAGGCCACCATATCAGCAAATCGAGCAGTTCTGCGAATCTCACGTCTTGGCCTATCAATTGCAATAGATTCTTGTTGCTATTGAGGTTCCTGAGTAGAACTCTCACCATCATCTCCCAAATCTCCCTCTGTCATAGGAGTACTATCATCTGTCTCAACAGATCTAACTGGGTTCAATGTCGTCGTTTCAAACTCCACCTGCTGCTGATTATGCTCCACCTGCTGTGGAGTACCATTCACCTTTGTCTGGTTTTTTGATTTCTTCAACATTGAAGACTCATCAAATGTCACATCTCTGCTGGATACAATCTTCCTCGAACTAGGACACCAAAGACGATATCCTTTCACTCCTGAAGCAAATCCCAAGACAATCGCTTTCTTGGCTCTAGGATCCAGCTTAGATTCTTTCACATGATAATATGCAGTAGAACCAAAACATGTAAAGAATTATAATCAGAAACAGGTTGTCCAGACCATACCTCCAATGGAGTTCTATCACCAATAGTAGCTGAAGATAGACGATTAATGAGATGACACGCATAAGTCACAGCCTCAGCCCAAAATTCCTTGCCCAACCCAGCATTGGACAACATACACCGAACTTTCTCTAGCAATGTCCGGTTCATGCGTTCTGCCACCCCATTCTGCTGCGGTGTACCTCTAACAGTAAAATGACGTACAATACCTTCATCTTGACACAATTTCAAAACCTGATCACTGCAATACTCACCACCATTATCTGTTCTGAGATGCTTGATCTTCTTGCCAGTCTGTGTCTCAATCATCTTTTTTCATTTAAGGAAAGCACGAAGTACATCATCTTTTGATTTCAAACAGTACACCCAAGTTCTTCTGGAAAAGTCATCAACAAAAGTAACAAAGTAGTGCCTACCTCCCATAGATGCGGTTTTAGTAGGTCCCACACATCTGAGTGAACATAATCAAGAATACCCTTGGTATTATGAATAACGGTGCCAAATTTCACTCTCTTCTGCTTTCCCAGAACACAATGCTCACAGAAATCCAGCTTGCAGGTCTTTGCACCTTTCAATAAGCCTCGTTTCACTAAACTGAATAAGGCTTTCTCACCTGCATGTCCCAAACGCATATGCCACAGTCTCGTAATCTCTGAATCTGCATCATTATCAGAAACCGTAGCCGCTGATCCAGTAACCGTATTACCATTATAGTAATACAAGTTGTTTCTCCTAGTGCCTTTCAATACCACAAGAGCGCCTGAAGTGACCCTCAGAATACCATCTCGAATAGATATACCACAGCCTTTAGATTCTAAGGCTCCCAAAGAGATGAGATTCTTCTTCAACTTCGGTACATACCGAACATCTGTCAGAACTCTAGTCAGTCCATCATGATTCCTCAATCGGATCGAACCTATCCCAGCAGTATGGCAAATATCATCATTGCCATATACACAACTCCACAATCAAGCTCCTCAAACTGAAAGAACCATTCCCTATGTGGACACATATGATAAATACAACCCGAATCCATAATCCACTCATCAGAATAGAAGTGGATGGATGACCAACTAGACATATATCTGACTCACTATCATCCTCACGCTCAACAACACATGCATCAGAAACAGCCTTGCCCTTATCTTTCTTTTTCAACTTAGGACAATCTTTCTTCCAATGCCCTTTCTCACGACAAAAGGCACACTCATCTTTTCCTAATCTACCCCTCGACCAAGACTTTCCCCTTTTTCCTGGTTTTCTACTATGACTACGCCCTCTCACTGTCAATGCATCTACTGACTCATCCCTATGTTCCCTTTGATCTTTCTTACGAATTTCATAATTCAACAAAGCAGAACAAACTTCTTCAAAAGATAGTTTATCTTTTCCATGGATAAGAGTAATGCACAAATGATCTAATTCATCCGGAAGTGAGCCAATCAATAGCATAGCCTTAATTTCATCTTTGAAGGTTTCATCTAAGTTTAACAAATCAGCAATTAACTTATTAAACTCATCAATATGAGAACTGATGCTCGTACCTGGTTTCAACTGGAGACGGAACAATCTCTTCAATAGGTACAGCCGATTCTCATTGCTTTTCTTCATATATTTGTTTTCCAGCGCCTTCCACAATTTGTTTGCAGATGTCTCCTTAGTGAACGGATACTTTTGTTCTCTACACAAGCAAGAGCGAATCAACCCACAAGCTTTTATATTCAGCCTGTCCCAATCTCTTGCACTGATATCTTCTGGTTTTGTTTCTTCCAGAACAATATCCAAATCCTGCTGATACAACCCGTCCAACACCTCACTCTGCCATAAGCCGAAATTATTTCGGCCATCAAATTTTTCAACATCTATTTTTGCATTTGTCACAGTCACTGTCTTCTCAGATACAGTAGACGATGAAGCCATTACTACCTCTCACAAATAAGCTCGATACACAAATCACCAATAACCAAGCTCCAACAAACTATTATATTCAATAACTAGCAATCCAAAATCAACAGCCCAGAACAGTAGTAAGTGCTTCAATGAAATAGCCACTAACTACCCAAAACCTTCGGCTCTGATACCAATTGTTATGCACAAGCGGAAGCGATAACCAACAGAACAACCAAATGCACAACCACAACTATGCCAGAATAATTGAATATAATAGCGACTAAAGAACCATAATGCAGAAATAGAAAACACACCAAGATTTAACGAGGTTTGGTATTAGTACCTACGTCCTCGGACGCCGCTGAAGAAACTTTCCACTATCTTCAAAGAGAATTACAAACTTTTGGGCCACAATACAAATACCACAACTATTGGGCCAAACTGCAATTACCCAAATAGTTGGGCCAAACTGTAATTACCCAAACAGTTTGGGCAATACTACAAATACCTAAAACAAAGGGGGAAAAAGCAAATATTACAAATTTTAAGGTCCTTACTGAAAGGCCCTTAAACTATGAGGTCTTATATGTGAGACCTTACAAATATAGGGGGGTAGAGGATATTTCACTTGGGACTCATATATATTTCTCCCACATGGCCTCTTTTATAAGGCCAATGTGATACCCAACTTTGCTTCTCAAGCAATGTGGGATCTCTCCCACTTTGTTTTCATATGAGCCAAACACCAACATATATGACCTAAAATCACATCATACTACACACTTGTCTAGTTTGCATAAACGATTTAATTTTTGTATGGGATATGTTTGTATGTCTGCTATTATTCTCGTGCTACTTTTTTCAACATGGGAAATTGTTTACTCATACATACGCACATTTATATCATAGACGAGTGAAGATGAAAATTTATTCATTCCATGGGAAAATAAAAAGAAACGAGGAGACTGAGATAAATTATTAATGTCCAACTTGAACAATACACATGTACTGTCATCAGATTTAATTGTTACTTTCCAATCTCAATCTTTAATCCAAAGATCCATTTTCGAAAGACTCCTCGAATTTCCATGTCCCGGTTGTAAACTATTTTTACAATTATGAAACACATTAGCAGGCAGAGGCTTAATGAAATCAAACAAGTGGAAATTGCAAGCCCCGGCGAGGGTGCCAACACCGCATATGTGCCTGTGACAAATGCTATCACCATTGCTCCCGTCGCTGACAGCATAAGGTGTTCGTGTTGCAGGAGGATCCCATTTGGATAATCCTAATTTGGAGTCCCACATTGATTGGTTAAGGGAAGGTCATGGGGCTTCTATATGGGAGGAGTTCCTCCACCTAACAGACTAGTCTTTTGGGCTGGATACTTGCTCCATATATGGTGGCCCATTTGTTGAAAAATTGTTGTTGTGCGCAAGCGGAAGCGATCCGTAACAAGTGGTATCAGAACCAACCCAAGACAGCAATGTGTGGGCTCGTTTGGTTCAGACAAGGATGGTGACTCAGCCCACCGGGGCCTTGTCGTTGTGGAGGATTATCGTTAGTGGTTCAGACAAGGATGGCACCTCCACCCGCCAGGGCCTTGTCTGAGGAGGGGGATTGTTGCAGGAGGATCCCATTTCGATAATCCTAATTTGGAGTCCCACATTGATTGGTTAAGGGAAGGTCATGGAGCTTATATATGGGAGGAGTTCCTCCACCTAACAGACTAGTCTTTTGGGCTGGATACTTGCTCCATATATGGTGGCCCATTTGTTGAAAAATTATTGTTGTGCGTAAGCGGAAGCGATCCGTAACAGTTCGGCTACAAGGAATAAATTCGCTAAGTTCCGATATGGCTTGTATGACATGACGAAATATACAAACACAGCAGAAAGGGAGAGGATTTGGGCTATAGAGTCTGTTACAACAAATGCTTGAAAAGCTGAATTTCTAATTAGAGTTGCTGTTCCTTTGTTGTGGCCGGTTGCGCTCTCATAACCGCCAGGCAAGGTGAAAGCTGCTGTGAAGGTTACAGTTGCAATGAGTGCAGCCACTAGTAAATGTGACTCTCTTGTTTTCTCGAGTTCAGTGTAGACGGAGCTTTGAAAAAGCTCCAAGGGAGCAACACGGAGAACACCGCGTGGATATTGCCCATCGCAAACAGTACCTTTGGTTAACTCTTGAATTTCTTTCTGTGGATATCCAGAATATTATATGGTTGAATATACAATTAAAAATTAAAGGAAAAATTAAGGAAGCAATAAAATTCAATAAACTGCTATATATGGACATGGCAACATCATGGATAATGCCGTATTTTCTAAGATAAATTGTGACTCGAGTTTTTCATTAATATTTGATTAAATTACTTTGTAAAACTATTTTTAAATACATCAACATCTACGTTTATTATGCAACTTGGCAATAAGAATACTATAAATGTAACATCTACGTGTATTTGTATTGATGTGAATTAATTAATGAATATCAAGTGAATAATTTGGTAATATTAGGAATAATGTGATAATCTTATATGCATTTCACAACAATTCGATGAATGATTTAATGTAGAAATTTGGAAATATATAGTATTTTTTCTGAAAAGCATATACAAAATTAACCATTAATCAATTAAAGTCCTTTAATATGATATGTGAAACTCATTTGAAACCAATTTAGCTTATAATTTAATCTTTTTTATTTAATTTCATATTTTACTCATTTAGTGACATTTTATTAACTCAGATTATAAGGAATATTGGTTGTAGATGAGTTGTACATATGACACTATTCTAAAATGAGAAAAATTGACGAATTAATAGTCATGGTGACAGGTGTTATGTGATTTTAGGAAATATTGCATCAATATTTAATCACTAATCAGTTATAAGGAGATAACTGTTACCTCAATCTCAAGAAAGCCATAAAGATATATGTCAACGACGCGAATATTTTGGCTGTTGACTGACTGCAGGTTAATTGCATGAAATTCATACGAGTTAAGTTGACCCAGTGAATTTCTATGGAAGGCAACAAGAAGATGGAAAGGAGTGTTTCCCTTGAAATTCTTCTCGTTTGCAAGATTCCTGACTAACGGGTAGGTTTTGCATAGTACCCTAAACTCTTTTGGATTTAAAGAAATCACAGCATAGTGAAGAAAATTCCAACCTCTATCATCTAGCAATTCGCAACATTCGGGACAATAAGAAATAATTAGTTCTATTAAATTTATGAACCCTTGACCAGCTGCCATATGAAGAGCTGTCATTTTTCGATCTTTGTTAGCAATGAATGCAGCAGATATATCATACTCTAGTAACAGTTTTGCGGTTGTAAAACAATTATTATATGCTGCGTGATGAAGAGGAGTCCACCCATATCCGTCTGCTTCCATCGTCAAACTCTTCTTTTTCTCAAGTATTTTTTTTGTTATTTCTAAACAGAAAAAGAAAGAAAAAGAAAAGATAATGAACGAAGTAATTAAATTAACTAAATTTTCTGCTATAGCAGTCAAATTTTTGACAAGTCAAATAAAAAATTTATTAGAAAGCAGTTACATAGTTGAAGGAAAATTTTTTTTAGTTTGTATCTTGTATTATTTTATTTAATTAAGTTTAAAATCTACTGATTTTTTTGGTGGTTATTATATGAGAATAGTTTTCATATAAAAAATGATTAAGTAGAATTTGTCCCAAAAAATAAAAAAAGGTTATTGACCTTTCGCATATAATTGATGCGTTTTTCAAGAGGATAATCTTACCTAGTTTATTACGACGGACAGCCGCATGCAAAGCGGTCTGTCCATTGGGTCCTTCATGACCTGGTGATAAACAGCTTTCTAGTATTGCAGCCACCATCTCAGATTTTCCTCCGACAGCTGCAAGGTAAAGCGGAGTTTGTCCAGCATCATTCGCAGAATATGAGAAATCACGATCTGCTTCTCTGGTTAGTATTTCCACCACTCTGACTTTACCATGTCCCACTGCCTCGTGCAACGCTGTGTTTCCTTCGTTATTTGTAATCCTTAGCATTTCCCATGCAAATCTTAGCCCGCTTTCCATCTCTTTATGTTGAGTTTTCGCCCGTTGAATAATAACTTCCGCTATAGTTGAATGTCCACATTTGGCCGCAACATGAAGTGGAGTATCACCATCGGCATTAACTTTCAATAATAATGAAGGACAAATGTCAAGAATCTGCTCTAAAAACTTGGTTGATGCTTTCTTTTCCTCTTGGGATCTGATGTTGATATGCAAAATTGTATTGTTCTTGAATCGTGTGACCACCAGTTCGAGATGCTGAGGCTCTCTTTCCTTGAAAGGTTCAATATTACCCTCAGAGGCAGCCTTAAACAAGTTGGGATCCATGTGGGCGTGGATGATGTGCGATTGCTGGCTCTCGCCATTGATGGTTGTTGCCGCCGGTGCCGCCTCATTAGGATCCATTAGCTTAGTATCTGTTTCGACGAGGGGTAATGTGTGTATGGGAGGTTCATCCTCGGTGGCTTCTTGTATCAATTTAAATAGGCCTGAGACGTCAAAGTCAACTTCTGTTACTGACCTCAGGCTCTCAGATCAAGGAAAGCACTGCGCTATTTCCCTTTCATTACATGAGCAAGATCTCTTTTAATTTAATTTTATCAAAAGATCTCATATATTATCTATACTTATATGCTTATCATTCTAGCCATGTCTAATCGATGTGAGACTTTTGATCGTACACCCAATATTTTACATGAACTAATAAACCTAATAATATTGTAATCAATCCATGAAGGACAAAATAGTTCATTTGCGAAGTCATAGCCAACTCCAAAAATTAATTTAGGATAAAAACAGCCAATTTCTGGAATGATATTATTATAATCTTCTTAACTATTGCATTGTTTAGACCCATATATATTTATGTGAATAATGTCAGTCTTACAAAATATGTATACAAACTCTTAAATATAAACTGATATATTATAAAGTCATTGGAATAATAAATATACAAAATCAACTTATTTAAAGAAGGTTGATGATGTGTGAAAGAATAAGTAATGTCATATCAGTTTATATATAAAATTTGTGAGAGTAGCACTACTCTATTTATATAGTCTAGTGTTAATTAAACGTGAATTTGATATGTAATTTAAAAGCAGTGTTACTTTTAAAACTATCTCCATAAACTTATTTATAAACCGATGTGTTATTATTGAATGATTGTCGACAAACATTGTTCATGAAATGTCCAGCACTTCTATCGGCTAGATTTTTGGATAATGTTATGGAATTTGGCTTCAAGATTTCTTGCTGAACACGTGCATTGGCAACTATTTCTTAATATGATTCAAACCTAATAATTGAGATCAATTTACTAATTGGACCGCTAGATCAAAATTGTTGTTCAAATAAATTCAAATACGATGGGCGTAATTTAACAAGAGTAGTTGTGTTAGTGTGAGTTGTTATCGTGATAATTTATATAATTGAAAGGACTAAGTTGAATTGGATATTGATATTGTGCAGCCACGAGAAGGCAGGTGGAGTGCACTTTATTTTCTTTTCCTCCAATTGCTATTAAAATAGTGCTCGTATACATCTATATGTAAAGAAAAGAACAAAATGAGAGTTGTTAATATATGCATATATAGATCAGTTTCTTAGGTATCATTAATTTATTTATGGATTAGTTATACATGATAATGTTGATCAGGCCGCGTTTAAAAATTTTTTCTTGACAAGTTAATTTATGAGCATTATTAAAGCTCAAAAAATAATATAAAATAAAAGAAAGTAGCGTTCTGATTGATATGTAACTAACCAAGAACGTATCATGATAATTTAAAAATAGTTTTTTTAAAAGAAAACAAAAGTTACGTTATTTAGTTATTTATCATTAATAATAATTGTGGAACTTTCTTAATCCAAAAATAAAAGAATTGATATATTGCTATGAAATTATGATTGATCCATTGTTTCATATGACCATGAGAATTCAATCCTTTTCATCATTTCCTCTCCTTTCCCATATTCTATTTACCTCCTTTTTTTTTTTCTTCTTCTTCTTCTTCTTCTTCAAATACTTTCACACATACAGCTAACCCATATGATTAAATTCATTACAATCTAAACTAGTTAAATATCACAAAATCAATAAACAAAATATAAAATAAATAAGAAAAGTGTCAAGAAAATATGAAATTATCACGCATCGAAAAAAATTTTGTTATATCAAGTAGTATAAAATTGATCATATAAGTTTATTTTACGTATGGAATTATCATTTCCCCTCAGTTTCCATTTATTGAACTAAATATAGTTTATGATTAAGATACAATGATCGCTACATCAACTTTTCTTTCTTTTCTTCTTCTTCATTTTTTTTTTTAAAGCTAAAGTAGAGATAGATAGAGACAACGATAATCTAAGTATTACGTTCATACTGATGATATCATCAAATATTGGATTTTAAAATTGTACTATAATTTGGAAATGGCAGAACTACCGAAAGTTGTTTCTCTTATTCTTTAGTCAAAATTTCACTTTTTGCTTTGCCTTTTCTTTCTTTTTCTTTGTTAAAGAAACTATGATCAAATATTGGACTAAAAAAATGCACAATAATTTGCAATAGCTTAACTTTTATTAAAATATATCAGCACTACCGAAGGTTGTTTTGTCTCTTATTCTTTTGTCAAATTTCACTTTTGCTTTTGCTTTTTCTAGGTTTGCACCTTATGTCTAGGAAACTTTGTTTAATTGGTAACTAATTAAGACACAATTAATTATTTTCTCAAAAAGAAATATCACTCTTGGTAATTGCATCTTGTAATTATGCCAACGCTAGCCATTTGATCTGGGAAAAACACACAAAAAGAAAAAAAGCAAACTTCATGACCTTGATGAAAATTCTAAAAAGTATCCTAAAATTTCTTATTAAAACTGATAATAAGCAAACTTTGTTTTACCCAAATTGTACCACGCTGCCTTTGATACTGGCTTGGTGGTATTTAGAATCGATGCTGGTGGTTGGGAAGGTGGTATTTTTTCACCAGAAAAGTAAAATATAATTAATCAACGTGTTTATTAATTAGTTGAAGGGGCTAAATATTGACTGAGTAAAGAATGACAATTCGTAAGGTTAGTTGTTATTACAAAGTGCGCATAGATGTTCAGTCTTCTATGGAATTAGCTTTGAAGATGTGAAAGGTTTCTTAAGTGACATGATCATGTGAGTTCTGAGCCACTGAATACATTTTGCCGAGTGATATATTTTTGAAGCTGCTGAAATTGCTTTCTTAGCTGAAGGAAAAGTGGGCTCCACAACTATTTAATAGTCATGCATCAAAAGTGCAAAGGGAGACGATAGACTGCTTATTCGGCGGTTTTACTTGGTATCATCCAATGTAAAGTATTTTGTTCGGCAATATCGCACCTTCCAATATGGAGTAGTTCAATTCGGGACTTACAGACACGACTAAGACTTTCCTATTTCAAAACTATCACGCCAATATGGAGACGCTCATGTAGAACACGTGGTGACGTAAAGTGAGTCGCAAGGCTTTGCTAAGGTTACCAAAAACATCGGGAAAAATCCCTGAGAAAAAGTTCTCTTCGAGATCTAAATAAGTGAAGTTTCCAAGTTTAGATAGTGAAGCTGGGAATTGACCACTAAACTTATTGGAAGTTAAAGACAAGAAAATGATTCCTGTGAGATTCCGAAATGATAAGTGGAATTGACCCTTAAAAATTGGAAAGAGATAGATCTAGATACATCAACTTTTTCAGCTGATGACTGAAGTTGGATGAAATTTTGGATTGACTGAAATCATTTCGAGAAAGATTGAGCATCCGGTGATGGTGCAGGAGGAAAAGACTATTGTTGGAATCGAGAGTGCCATGAACCCCACTATTAAATAGGTCCAGACCAATTACATGACCTCTAAATCTTGGGGATCGGACTCTGCACAATATTCGTTGCAGAAATTAGCACTTCTAGTCGTAATGGAAATCTTGAAAAGAAGTACGGCAAAGCTTTCTTCAGGAGGGCAATGTTTTGGTGATGGACTAGACGAAGAATTGACTGAGAATGATGAACAAATAACTCGAATATTGAAGAAGAAATGGCAGAAAACTATATACCTTGACAGTAACAACCATATGTTTTTTCCTTGTCAGGAGACACTAACTGCAAAAGTGAGAAAAAGCTGATGCTAGTTCTTAGAGAGATCAGATGATGAGAAAGGTTTAATTGTCAGCTTAACTCTCAGCAATTTTTGCTACTTAATGACTGTTGGTAGTCCACCCATCCCAGGACATTAATTCAAGTATACATTAGTGGTCTAAAGGAGATCACCTTTTAACCTTCAAGGACATGCATTTGTGAACCAATTTTCTCCCTTAAAGTTTATCATATTGTAATGAATATTTATTTTGTGAATTATTTAAGAGTATTTTAATCAAGTGATTATATAAAAATTAGCTTACTACATACTTTTCAAGATTTCTTAGGGTTAATGTGTTCCCATATATAAGACCTATGTTATATTCTAGCTATTTCCCTTTTACATGTTTTAAAATTTGAAATTCTGAGTCCAAATCCGAAATTCTTTCTTGATTTATAATTTAAAGGTCCAAATTTCAATTAAAAAACACATAAGATTTCACTAAATAGAAAATTGATCCTGGTTATTGATTTCATGAAGTTCTAAGTTCTGAATATATAAAATTCAAATTTGAGCTTAAAGTTTTCAAAATTTGCATGTTAATAATCCCATATGTTTAGCTTTAGACTCAAGTTCATGTATATGCTTTATAATTTTTTGCACTATTATCTTTTGTGTGGAATATTAGCTTGCACTTTCAAGAAGTAATTCAAGTTGCACTTACACACTTATTTTCTCATCAAGTTGATTCTTTTATCGTATCAGATGGGATTAATATAACTATTAATCATATTGATTTTTTTCTTCCTTGATGGTGTCAATATTATGAGTTTCAGAATAAACTTTCACAGCTGCCTTGCAGTTTACCTAAGAATGGAATTAATTGTTAAGCAAAGGTAATATCATGATCATTTTCACATCATTAATTTGTATTTTAATAATTAAAAAAATAAAACAAAACAGAGAAGCGCCATGTGCATCACCATTCACCTACCTTGTGCTAGTCATTTCACGTCATCTATCTGACATTATAACAAATATTTGACATCCAGATATAAATAAATTGATAAGTGTCCTGTGATGCACATGATAAAGTATTTTTTGTCATACCATATCTATGAGTGTTTATTTGTCTTTAGAGATAAATGATTGTGCATTGAACATCTAGAAATATATAATTTGATACTTGTGATCCTTTGAATCCTAGGTTTAATGGGTTAATTTTTCTTTTGTTAAAAAATAATTAATAGTCGAGGAGCGACTAATAATATTTTATAAAATATACAGCATGAATTATTTGACGGTGCGGTCAAAATGATGTTCATTGTTCATGGTGAAGTGTTTCCAATTTGTTGCAACATTTCAGGTATGTTTATCTTCGAAAGTAACTCTAATGTTAAATCAAAAGAATGACTAAAGAATGTGAGTCAGATTCATAATATTACTGGTCTACAATAAATGATCATCATATCATTTCAGGTTTTATAATGATACTAACTGGTCGTAAATCCTTGTCGAGGAGGTAAGCTTATATTTTTTTCAATGCCTGTCGTGGGTTGGATGCACGGCAGGAGATGGTGGTATGATGCTCAATAGCTTCCGATAGCTAAGCGTGTAATGCCTTCCTTTTCAATTGGCGACTCGAGGGCTTCTGCCAGCTGAACGGATTAAGGCGCGAGGTCATAATTGCGAATGGGTTGGACCGCGCGATTGTGTGCTTCTTGAGTGGCCTACGGTGCTTGGCCAATGGGTATGGATTGGGCCCTTAGGCATTGGGCAAAGCCGATTCTTGGTATAAAAATAAATACTGTGAAGAGAGAGATTATGAATTGATTTTAAGAAATGGTCAACATGTTGATTTATAGATGTAAACGTTTATCATTAAAAAAAAGTGGGTATAAGGGTGAGCACAGAAAGTAAATAATATTTAGATATTACCCTTAATTGTTAATTCATTTAGAGGTGATTTTGTAATAAAAATTTTAACAAAAAGGGGGTGTGTTAATTAAAAAATTGATTGCAAATAACCCAATCCAAAAATTAAATATATGAATTACCACATAAGACGTGGAGGTGAGTAGGCTTGGTACCGGGGCGGGGCGGGGCGGGTACGGGGGGCGGCAAGTATCCAGCCCCGCCCCGTCTCTTTTTTTTCTGCCCCGCCCCGCCCCATTGCCCCGTTGCGGGGCGGGGCGGGGCAGAAAAAAAAAGAGCCAGATCCATACCCGCCCCGCCCCACAAAATTTTATTTACACCCCATAATATTTATATTTTTCAATCTCATCACCCACAATATTTCTTTTAAGTCCATCCATAATTTCATACAATATCATCAACATACTTACGTCACGGCCAAAAATCCAAAAAAAAATAAAAAATAAATATATTCTGAAAGTTCCTATATATTAAAATTTAACAAAATAACCCCCTGAAATTACCTCTAAGTCCCTATATTTTGAATTTTTTCATTTATACCCTTAACTCTGCAGGGCGGGACGGGTCCAACGGGTCTAAAGACAAGACCCGGCCCCGGACCCGTCCCAGACGGGGCAGACTCTATGCAGCCCCGTATCCGCCCCTTACAGTGATCCGAACCTGTCCCGTGGACCGGATCCGGCCGGGGCAGTGGTGGGGCCGGGACAAATGCCAAGCCTAGAGGTGAGGCCTTATTCTAGGATGGGGCCCTAGCCAGCTCCTTCATTTACTTATGACTTCAGCCTAACATTGACTCTGAGTATAAAATAATCTGTTATGAAAAAGAGCGATGTTATCGATGCCACACTAAAACTTTTTTTAAGCCACTCTTTTTATTTTATTTTAAAATTAAAAATGTATAAAAAATGAGCATGAATATGATAATTTAACTGTTTTCATTTTTTTCTTCTCCAAAAGAAAACTTGAATTCCGTAAACTCTATCGATAATCACACTAACCTTTATCTTTTGATTACATTACCATCAAATTTTCTCATCATTTTCTAGGAAAAAAAAATCTAAATAATGACTTCATATTATTTAATGACAGTTAATAACTATTATGTTGACAATATCTGATTTTATATTATTAAGAAATTTAAAATGGCAAACAATGATGATATTTGAAGGTTCCACATGTTTCTCATTTACTTGTATAATCAATTATATTCCAAATTTAGAAAGTCGAACATTATTATTTCAAAGGAAACTGTAAACATTATTAGTTTTATTTTTATTTTTTTGTATTCTCGACTATATTAATTAAGAGAGTATTTGATTTTTGTAATTATATTTTGTTCTGAAACATATTATATTTCATTAATTCATATATAGTTGGCATTAAAATATTTTGAATTATTAACATCAGTATTCTAAAAATTAAATAAAAATGATATGACATTGCTTTATAACTTACTTCTCCCTCTTTCTTGTGGGATTTTTGCCGGCTTACACCATTTTCTCAAGTCCAGTAATCTTAACTTCAGATAGTACTCATTCTCTTCTAGTCATTGTGTTCGAAAATAAATGCCCAACAAAGGATTTCTTTAACCATGATTATGATGAAATTAATAACTATTTTATTATTTTAATAGTTCATTAGTTATAATTACAGTATTAGACTTTGATCATTTGATGTATAAATATCTCTAAGCTATTGTAATCCCCGAATTTCAGACCATTGAAAATCGTTGCAATGTCTCCTGTGATTAAGATTTTTCATTGTTCTAATTACATCATATTAATTACTTCAGTATTGCATATATGACCCAAAATCACATCATACTACACACTTGTCTAGTTTGCATAAACGATTTAATTTTTTTGTGGGATATGTTTGCATGTCTGCTATTATTCTCATGCTACTTCTTTCAAAATGGGAAATTGTTTACTCATTCATACGCACATATATATCATAGACGAGTGAAGAAGAAATTTATTCATCCCATGGGAAAATAAAAAGAAACGAGGAGACTGAGATAAATTACTAATGTCCAACTTGAACAATACACATGTACCTGTCATCAGATTTAATTGTTACTTTCCAATCTCAATCTTTAATCCAAAGATCCGTTTTCGAAAGACTCCCCGAATTTTCATGTACCTGTTGTAAACTATTTTTATAATTATGAAACATATTAGGAGGCAGAGGCTTAATGAAATCAAACAAGTGGAAATTGCAACCCCCGGCGAGGGTGCCAACACCGCATATGTGCCTGTGACAAATGCTATCACCATTGCTCCCGTCGCCGACAGAATAAGGTGTTCGGCTACAAGGAATAAATTCGCTAAGTTCCGATATGGCTTGTATGACATGACGAAATATACAAACACAGCAGAAAGGGAGAGGGTTAGGGCTATAGTGTCTGTTATAACAAATGCTTGAAAAACTGAATTTCTAATTAGAGTTGCTGTTCCTTTGTTGTGGCCGGTTGCGCTTTCATAACCGCCAGGCAAGGTGAAAGCTGCTGTGAAGGTTACAGTAGCGATAAGTGCAGCCACTAGTAAATGTGACTCTCTTGTTTTCTCGAGTTCACTGAGGACGGAGCTTTGAAAAAGCTCCAAGGGAGGTACACGGAGAACACCGCGTGGATATTGCCCATCGCAAACAGTATCTTTGGTCAACTCTTGAATTTCTTTCTGTGGATATACAGAATATTATATGGTCGAATATACAATTAAAAATTAAAGGAAAAATTAAGGAAGCAATAAAGTTCAATAAACTGCTATATATGGACATGGCAACATCATGGATAATGCCGCATTTTCTAAGATAAATTGTGACTCGAGTTTTTCATTAATATTTGATTAATTGACATTGTAAAAATTAATTTAAATACATCAACATCTACGTTTATTATGCAACTTGGCAATAAGAATAATTTGGTAATATTACGAATAATGTGATAATCTTATATGAATGTCACAATGATTTGATGAATGATTTAATGCAGAAATTTGGAAATATATAGTATGTTTTCTGAAAAACATATACCAAAAATAACCATTAATCATTTAAAGTCCTTTAATATGGTATTTGAAACTCATTTGCAACCAATTTAGTTTATAACTTAAGTTGACAAAATATTAATGGATAGATAATTATTATACTATGTAATTTAACTTCTTTTATTTACTTTCATATTTTACTCATTTAGTGACATTTTACTAACTTAGTTTATTAGGAAGATTGATTGCAGGTGGGTTATACATATGACATTATTCTAAAATAAGAAAAATTAACAAATGAAAAGTTATGGTGACACTTGTTATGTGATTTTAGGAAATATTGCATCAATATATAATTAAGAATCAGTTATAAGGAGATAACTGTTACCTCAATCTCAAGAAAGCCATAAAGACACATGTCATGGACGCGAATATTTTCGTTGTTGACTGACAGCAGGTCAATTGCATGAAATTCATACGATCTAAGTTGACGCAGTGAATTTCTATGGAAGGCAACAAGGTGATGGAAAGGAGTGTTTCCCTTGAAATTCTTCTCGTTTGCAAGATTCCTGACTAACGGGTAGGTTTTGCATAGTACCCTAAACTCTTTTGGATTTAAAGAAATCACAGCATAGTGAAGAAAATTCCAACCTCTACCATCTAGCAATTCGCAACATTCTGGACAATAAGAAATTATTAGTTTTATTATCCTTATGAACCCTCGACCCGCTGCCATATGAAGAGCTGTCATTTTTCGATCTTTGTTAGCAACGAATGCAGCAGATCTATCATACTCTAATAATAGTTTTGCGGTTGCAAAACGATTATAATATGCAGCGTGATGAAGAGGAGTCCACCCATATCCGTCTGCTTCCATCGTCAAACTCATCTTTTTCTCAAGTATTTTTTTTGTTATTTCTAAACAAAAAAAGAAAGAAAAAGAAAAGATAATGAACGAAGTAAATTAAATTAATTAAATTTTCTGCTATAGCAGTCAAATTTGTGACAAGTCAAATACATAATTATTGGAAAGCAGTTACATAGTTGAAGGAAAAATTTTTTTAGTTTGTATCTTGTATTATTTTATTTAATTAAGTTTAAAATCTACTGATTTTTTTGGTGGTTATTATATGAGAATAGTTTTCATATAAAAAATGATTAAGCAGAATTTGTCCCAAAAAATTAAAAAAAAGGTTATTGACCTGTCGCATATAATTGATGGGTTTTTCAAGAGGATAATCTTACCTAGATTAGTACAACGGACAGCCGCATGCAAAGCCGTCTGTCCATTGGGTCCTTCATGACCTGGTGATAAACAGCTTTCTAGTATTGCAGCCACTATCTCAGATTTTCCTTCGACAGCTGCAAGGTAAAGCGGAGTTTGTCCAGCATCATTCGCAGAATATGAGAAATCAGGATTTGCTTCTCTGGTTAGTATTTCCACCACTCTGACTTTACCATGTCCCACTGCCTCGTGCAACGCTGTGTTTCCTTCGTTATTTGTAATCCTTAGCATTTCCCATGCAAGTCTTAGCCCGCTTTCTAGCTCTCTATGTTGAGTTTTCGCCCGCTGAATAATAACTTCTGCTATAGTCGAATGTCCACATTTGGCCGCAACATGAAGTGGAGTATCACCATCGGCATTAACTTTCAATAATAATGAAGGACAAATGTCAAGAATCTGCTCTAAAAACTTGGTTGATGCCTTCTTTTCCTCTTGGGATTTGATGTTGATATGCAAAATTGTATTGTTCTTGAATCGTGTGACTACCAGTGCGAGATGTTGAGGCTCTCTTTCCTTGAAAGGTTCAATATTACCCTCAGAGGCAGCCTTGAACAAGTGGGGATCCATGTGGGCGTGGATGATGTGTGATTGCTGGCTCTCACCATTGATCGTTGTTGCTGCCGGTGCCGCCTCATTAGGATCCATTGGCTTAGTATCTGTTTGATGAGGGGAAATGTGTGTTTGGGAGGTTCATTCCCCGCGCCCCCCTTTATAGTATAAATAGACCTGAGAAGTCAAACGTCAACATCTAGTACTGACTCAGGCTCTTATGATAATAAAAATATAATGAATGGGGATGCTTACCAAAACTCTTACTTTCAACTTCAACTTCTTTGATTTATTGGATGATAAAATATAATTAAATTAAACTATCGCCTATTTTTATCTATTACAAACTCTGATTTTCAATTTTTATGTTCACATTTAACAACCATATATCCACGTCTGTTATAACTAAATTGACGAAATTAAAAACTATCGTATAATGTTATTGACTTTCCATATTTAAAAAACGGCATAAAGAAGATGCCAGTCTTCGGACAGGAATCGCTCTTATATTAATTCCAGTAGATTAGTAAAGTGCAGAGTTCAAAACTTTATCACAAAAGAGTGGTTTATCAAACTTGAATAATTTTTTTTCTTAAGAAAGCGTGGAAAAAATTAATTAACATTTGAACTGTTAGAAGTTTTACATTTTTTTATGATATTGTTCAAATTTAAGAACTGTAGAATAAAAGAATAAGAAAATAAATCAAATTACACTAGTAAAATATAATAAATAATCTAATTTAAGTCAATATAAAAATAGGTGTGAAAAGCAAGATTTATAAATTTAACCTTAGTAAATTAAAAAATGACGAATGAGATAAAAAGTTAGATTTAAACATAAATATTGTAATTAAAATGATCAGCTTAAATTCAAGCTAAATAAATATTTATATATTATTGACGAGTTAATTTTGATATATATAGATACATATTGAATCAAAACTTTTGTTTAGTAGATTACTTTTGATGGTATGATATATTTTGTTTCCCTTCAATATGATTACATTAAACTATTTGTTATACAAACAAAAAAAATATACTTTTTTTTATTGATTATTTGTTAACTTTTAATTATAATTTTTGTATTGAATTCAATTACAAATTTATTGAATATGATTTCGGATGAGATTGTATTATTTACTCTCACGTGCGTTCTCGAGGAAATAAGCAAGTTTTCCTGTTCTGTACCTAACACATGAACGGGATATTTTAATACAACTACTGACTACATTTTTTAACATGTGTCGACAGAGAGTCATATGTAATAAAGCTCTAATATATAATCAAATTGATTAGCAAATTAAAGAATTTAATCAACCCTAAATTTTCTATTACAAACGACTTTGTCTTCATCTTCGATTGGTCGGCCAAGAAGATGGCTGGTGGAATGTCATTTTTTTCCTTCTCTTATTGTTATATTAATTTATTCTTCAATTGACATTAAAATTACGCACACTGATCACATATATCTACAAACAAAAGTACAAAACGAGAGTTGTTAGTAAATATGGGTCAATTCCCTAGCTATTATTTTTTCTGGATTAGTTGGGTATCGAACCCTGTTTTCAATACAAAATGAGAGTTGTTGGCACATATAATATGTAGTTCACTTTCTTGGCTGCTATTCTTTTGTGGATTAGATAGTAGGGAAAAGAATGTGGAAATTTTATTTTTGTGAAACCTTGGGGCAGAAAGGGCTCATGTGGAACCTCATAAGTATATGAATAGATATAGTATTTTAGTGATTATACAGATAATAGTGTTTTAGATAATAAACTCCGTTAAGTTTTTGGATCTTTTGTGAATATTAATTTGAAAAAAGAAGAAGCATAAATTAATAAAGTCCCCTCGAAATTTAGATTAATTGATAGCCCAATAATAAATAACTATAATTTCCGTAGAAATTTTAAACGCAGCAATATAAAGTAAGAATGTAAATAAACAATAATAAAATAATAAAACAACATAGAGTACATCAGGAAAAACTAAAAGATTTAAAATAACTTTTATAAAATATTTAAGAGAATATTTACAGTCTGATGATTGTTGGTCGTCCACTGGCCAACCAGGGATGAAGCCACATCGTAACGAATGGGGGGCAATTGCGCCTACTGACTTTGTAAATCTTCGTATAATCCTTTCTAGTTTGTATTTTAAAACAACAAACCCTTTTTATATTTTAAATGGTTTAAATTTCTAATCTATCCTATAACTATTTTTATTTTTAACGGCTTCACCAATCATTATCTATATTAGCTATTAAATCTTAATATGATTAATTAATATCAAAATATATTTTTAATTTACAAGACCCCATAGTAAATTTTATTAATTTATTAAACATTCAAGTTAAGAATTAATTACAATACCTAATCTTCTTTCTTTATAATATGTTTTATGGAAATACTTATAATTGAAAAAATATATTTTCTAGATAAAGAGCCTACATATCAAATCTTTTATTAAGTATTTTTATTGATATTAATTGAACCTTACAAATAAATATAAAACTATTTTCGATCTATTACTTTTGATAATTTATAAATATTTTTTCTTTTAAGATCTTAATTTTACAATCTTTTTAATAAAAAAAAATATAAATCTAATAATGAATATAATTTTTTTTGTAAATAATTTTTCTAATGTCTTAATTTGTCCCACGAAAGCAGATGGCTAGTCGCTACTTTAAGCCAACTAAAGTTTCAATAAAAACTCAAAAGGTCATGCCAAAAGAGAATAAAGTTTTCAAAATAAAGCAGTAAAGGAAAGTAACCAAATTTTTTATTTAATTTAATAATCTAATATGTTGGCCTTCATATTGGACGTGCATATATGCTTGATAACTTTTTTCCCTCTTCTTTCTTGTGGGATTTTTGCCAGCTTACACCATTTTCTCAAGGCCAGTACATGAAACCTCAAATGGTGCTCATTCTCGCCTAGTCATTGTGTTATTGCGTTCGAATACGTATACCACCAGGGGAGTCCTTAACGATGGTTATGATGAAATGAATAACTGTTTTATTATTTTAATATTCATTAATTATAATTACAATATTGACTTTGATTATTTGATGTATTTATATCTCAAAGCTATTGTAATCCTTGAATTTCAGACAATTGAAAATCCTTGCAACGTCTCCTGTAATTAATATTTTTCACTGTTCCAATTAATCACATCATACTACATCCTTGTCTAGTTTTCATCAACGATTTAATTTTTCTATGGATTATATTTCTATGTCTACTATTATTCTCATGCTACTTTTTTCACTGTGAGAAAATGTTTACTCATACATAATCACATATCATTTTCTGGAAATGAAAATTTTTCTTCCATTAATGGACTGCTTCTGAGGTGAATGACATTGGTCATGAAACGGCCAAGCACTTCTATCTGTTAGACTTCTGGATATTAATATTATCGAATCTGGCATTAGGATTCCCCTGCTTGTGGTTTGCATAGCAATTGTAACTGTGGTTGGCAAAATACTTATATTGTTCTAGATTAATTGGTCTATTTCTAAA
Source organism: Boswellia sacra (assembly GCA_013180625.2). Lineage (NCBI taxonomy): Eukaryota > Viridiplantae > Streptophyta > Magnoliopsida > Sapindales > Burseraceae > Boswellia > Boswellia sacra. The sequence goes on along the minus strand of SNVD02007180.1, from coordinate 226,437 downwards.
AGCTTTCTTGTAACTTTTCTTGTATGCCTTTCTTTCTTTCTTTCTAACAGAGGGCTTGCGTGAACAACTCCAAACTCAAATTAGATTAACAATAGTTGAGTCTAAGAATAAAAATCAAATTTCAACTTCCAATTCAAAATAGAAACAGATTATGTACCAATTATAGAAAAGATTAATTACCAAAAATGGTATGTAAAATATAAATATTATTACATATAGATAATTAAATACAGAAAGAAATGAAAAATATCAATCTTTTTTTCTCTTTTTATGAAATATTAATTCAATAATATTGAATGAACATATTCATTTTAATATGTAGAAATGGTTTCTCCACCGCTATTCTAACCGGTTCAACAAAATAATACACCAATAAAACCTCAGAAAATAGACTTAATTGGTCAAATTAATCAAAAACATAAAATATTGCCAAGCTTTTCTAATAATTTTAATTTTATAAATCAAAATCTACAAAATAATACTCAATCTATTATGACATCTGAATGTATAGATGAAATCAATAAAATATCTAGCAAAAATAAATGGAAACAGGCCCCTATAAAAATAGATTATCCAAGACCCACTCACAAGATCTTTTGTACTAAGGTAAAAAGGTTGTCTTTTGTCAGTTAATTTTGACATAAAATAACTTTAATAATACACAAGAGTTTTCAAATGAATAAAATCTAATATATTATATTTAAAACAACAATATTTTTGGGTTTTTGGTGTGTTTTGATTAAGGAAATTAAACTTTGATGCAATTGACTTATAATATTGTCTCGATTATCAAGTATATATAATTAAGAATTTTCTACTGATATTTAAAATAGATTATATAATGAATATTAGATTATGCAATTATGTGGATAATTATTCAATATTGAGTTTGATAATATTATTTAACTAATGTAAAAATCTTGCATGTTGTCGCTTGTTTAGATACAGTAATTGTGAAGTCTATGGCCCAACTTGTGTAATACAGGCAGAAAAGTGGTGTAGGCATGCCAAATCCGCATCAGACGCAGTACCAGAAATACGAAGACAAAAAGTTGGCAGACGCAGGAGCACGAATTCTGGGTTTGTTGATTTTCTAGGTAAAGAGTTCATGCAGGCACTCGAGTAATGTTCCTAGTCTAAATATGATTTCTTGTTACGCAAGTACTTGGCCTATAAGCCTTGGACTATAAATAAGTGATGTGTTTTTTAGTGTAAAAATAGTTCTTAAAGAGCTAAAAAGAGAGAAAAGAAAGAGGGTTAAGGTTTAGAGAGATTAGAAGCCTTCTTGGATTGTGAGAGGCTAAATTTCTTCTAGTTGTCCTTGTAAACACTCTTCTATCTCTTTGTTTTTACCATAGTAGATTGAGCATCAGCAGCAACTGAACGTAAGATCACATATTGTGGTCTAGACCAGTATAAATCCTTGTGTTCCTGTGTTTTCTTTATTTTACTTTGCTTGGGTGTATGCTTAATCTCCTAAATTAATTTTGTGATACGCTATTTGCGAGTGTGTATGCCTTTCTTCTTTATAACAAATTGGTATTAGAGCCTGGTAATAGCTGTTTGAGGATCTTTGGTGGCCAAAAGTTCTCAGTACGACAGGTATTCGATAAATGTCGTGAGTCGCAGTTGCGTAGTACGAAAAGTATTTGAAGAAATTCTTATGATGGCTGCATCAACTAGCAAGTATGATATTGAGAAGTTTGATGGCAGTGGTGACTTTGCTATTTGGAGGATTAAGATGTTGGCCTTGTTAGGCAACCTCAGATTAGATAAAGCTCTTAGGAGCGAAAGCAAGATGCCAATATAGCTACAGCATTGAAAAAAGGAGCGATATCATGAAGAGAGCCTACAACACGGTAATTCTTTGCTTGAGTGACAAGGTGTTGAGGCAAGTCTCTTAGATGAAAACTATGGCTGAGGTATGGTTAAAGCTTGAAAGCCTTTATATAACAAAAAATCTATCGAATAGGTTGTATTTCAAGGCAAAATTCTTCACTTTCAACATGGCTAAGGATAAGAACTTGCAAGACCATATTGATGAATTTAACAAACTATTCTTGGATTTAGAGCATATACAAATATGATGATGAGGATATATAAAGCTTTGGTGTTGTTATATTCCCTTCCAAAATCATATAAGATGTTTGTAAATATTTTGAAGCATGGTAGGGAAACTTTGTCACGTGATGATGTGATTGGTGCATTGAATTATAAAGATCTCCAAAGGAAGAACGAGTTGGGTGAACACTCGGGTGAAGGTCGCATGTTAGAGGTAAGAGTGACAAACGTGATTACAAGGACAAATCGCACTTAAGGTTGAAGTCAAAGCGGAAGAAAGTTGCAAAATGCTTCTACTATCACGAAGAGGGGCATATTAGGGGGCTTTATCCCAAAAGAAAACGGAACGAGAAGGGAAAAGACCCAAAAAAGGGTGATGCTGTAATTGTAGAGTATGTATATAAGAGTTTAGATGTGCTAGTCGTGACTACAAAAAATTCGAAGAAGCAACGGGTTTTGGATTTTGGTTGTTCATTCCATATGACGCCAAATAGAAGTTGATTTGAGTCTTATGAGAAGATTGACGATGAAAAACTTTTGTTGGGTGACAACAAAGCTTGTAGTGTAGTGGGCATAAGGACTATTCAAATAAAAACTCATGATGGCATGAAAAGAGTTTTGACTACTATGAGGCACATTCTACAGTTGAAGCCAAATTTGATTTGACTTGGTACGCTAGATTCCAGTGGTTACAGTTACAAAGGGGAGAATGACACCTTGAAAGTTACAAGAGGATCCTTGTGGTAATGAAAGGTGTGAGGGAAAACGGTTTGTATATTCTCCACGGTAACATTATAATTGGAGAAGTAGGCTCAGTATCAAGCATGGATGATAAACCCTATTTGTGGCATAAGAGGCTTGGTCATGGAAGTGAAAAGGGGCTTCAAGAGCTATAAAAGCAGCGACTATTGTGGAATAATAAGTTGGAAAAATTAGAGTTTTGTGAGTATTGTGTTCTTGGCAAATCGACTTGGGTAAAATTTGCTTCCTCATCTTATACAATAAAAGAAACTCTCAATTATATCCATTCAGATCTATAGGATCCATCTAAACATGCAACTTTAAGTGGAGGTAAATACTTCATGTCCTTTATTGATGACTACTCAAGAAATGTGTGGGTGTACATCTTGAAGACTAAGGACGAGGCACTCCAAAAATTTTAGCGTTGGAAAAAGATGGTTGAAGTCCAAATGGGTAGGAAAGTTCAAAAACTTAGAACTGGTAATAGTTTGGAGTTCTTGAATGAAGAGTTCAACTGCTTTTGTAACAATAAGGGAGTGGTGAGGCATAAAACAGTAGCCGGTACACCATAACAAAATGGCTTGGCTGAAAAGATGAATAGAATGCTTATATAATTATCTAAATTAGGTAGATCAAATTTAATTTAACGTAAAATCTAATAAAACTAATTTTTTTTTGAAAAGGTTCAGTAGGAGTTTTTTTTTGGTAATTTTTTAAATAAACGGAAGAGAAATGGCATAAGAGCCCCTCTCTCTCAAAACAGGAGAACAACCACACGAATGAGGAAACTTGTAGAGGGATGTTGATTCGAGCAGGTAGCAATATAAATATCTCAATTCTCACATAAATTGTAGATACTTTTTGTCTCTGATGGTATATTTAATTAATAAGTATTTTATTAAATTTCAAAATAAATATTAATTTATTAAGTTGATGTTATAATTAATATTGAAATTATGAAGATGAGATTAAAAAAATAAGAAAATCTAATTTATAAAAATTTTAATTAGCGGAGCATATTTAAAAAGATTAGCATGAAATAAATTTTGTGGGTGCTAGTAATCTCAACTGTTGTTAGAAGTTTTCTTTCTTCTCATTTGAAGTACAAATATTTTATAGATTTTTTTTTTGTCTTCTAGATTGAGACTAAACTTTTATTTTAGCAAAAATTCTATCAGATGTTATTTTAGTCTAATAATTAACCTTTTTCCATTACAAGTGGTGACTTCAATTTGCCTTCATTTTTAGTTCGGCCAGTCAAGAGGAGGAAGGTGGAGTGCACTTTATTTTCTTTTCCTCCAATTGCCGTTAAAATAATGCTCATATACATCTATACATAGAAAAGAACAAAATGAGAGTTGTGAAAATATGTACAGATCATTTATCAGGTACCATTTATTTATTTATGGATTAGTAATTTAGTTGTATCATGAGCATGTTGATCGAAGTGCCCTTTTTTTGGGACAAAATTTACTTAACAAGTCAATAATGACTGCAGGGCGAAGCTAGGATTTGGTGGTTGGGGCACCAATTGTGAGAAATAACTATTAAGGAGCAATGTTAAAAGAAAAAACAGTCAAGACCGAAATAAAAAAAAAATGAATATATGGACTACTATAATAGTTTGTTGGATAAATTAATTAAAAAAATTATCAAATAGCCTCTTTTTTTTTTTTTCTTTCCAGAATGATCTGACTTTAGTTTGCCTTCATTTTTAGTTGGGCCAGTCGAGAGGAAGCAGGTGGAGTGCACATTCTTTTCTTTTCCTCTGATGGCTATTAAGATAATGCTCATGTACATCATATAGAAAAGAACAAAACGGGAGTTGTTAAAATATGCATAGGTCATTTCTTAGCTATCATTTATTGATTTATTGATAAGTTGAATGATGATGGCGTTGATCAAACAGCTTTTTTTTTTTTTTGACAAAATTTGCTTAACAATAGGATGACAATTTAAGTTAAGATATATCAATACGATATGAATACGATACGAATATGATATACGATTAATAAATGAATTGAATTCATGTTGAAAGTGTTCAACACGTCAACTCATTTAATGACACAATAATTAACCATATTTTATCTATCCTTAATATGTAAACTCATTTAATAATATAAATTATTAACTACTTACAACATTTATATTATAAACCTGATATTTTTATATTATAAAATAAATTAATTTATAAAATAATAAATTATGATGATTTTAATAATATTTTATAATAATAATAGTTTATATTTTAAAAATAATTTTAATTGATATAAATATATAGAATATAATATATTATGTATAACTAGGTTAGACAATTAAGTAAATTATATAAATTAAATATGATACAATTATAACATATAGATAACATGTTTAATAATCATATCAGATCTGTATTTCATATTTTAATATGATAATTAAATGGATCTATACGACACCACAATTGTCACCCTTACTTAACAAGTTAATTAATATGATTATGTCGAAGATAGGATTTGATAGTTGTTAATATAAGCAAAGGTCAATTTCTTTTGTTTCATTAATTTCTTGGGTTAATCCTTTTCACATCATTTCCTTTCCTTTCTAATATTCTTTTTATCTTCTATTTTTCTTCTTCTTCGAGTACTTTTACATATATAATCACAATTTAGGCTGGTTGATTATCATAAAATCAATAAATAAAATATAAAATAAATAAGAAAAATAATAAGAAAAGACGAAGCAATCGCACTTTCAAAATTTTTTTTAATATCAAGTTATGTAGAATTGACCGTATAAGATTATTTTACTTATGAAATTATTTTTTCTCCTCAGTTTTCATTTATTGAACTAAATATAGATCATAAGATCCAATGATCGACACATCAACTCTTCCTTCTTTTCTTCTTCTTCAATACACATTTTGTAAAATTAAAGATAGACCGAGAGAGCGATAATCTCAGCGTTACGTTCACACTGATGATATCCTCAAATATTGGATTTTAAGAGTCCACAATAATTTGGCAATGACGGCCGAAAGTTGTTTATCTCTTTTTCTTTGGTCACAAAGGCACTTTTGACTTTCCCTTTTCTTTTCTTTCTTTTACTTTTTTAAAGAAACTATGATCAGATATTGGATTAAAAATGCGCAATAATTTGCAGATAGCTTAACTTTAATTAAAATAAATACAGCATTTCTTAAAGTTGTTTTTGTCTCTTACTCTTTTGTCAAATTTCAATTATCTTTTGCTTTTGCTTTTCTAGGAAGAAATTAACATTGCTGTCCACCTTATGTCTCGGCATTGGTGATTAAAGACACTATTCATTGTTTTGTCAAAAAAAGAAGGTATAATTTTAATTTTTTCCCTCAGGTTAAGTCTAAAAATTGAGTACGATATTTTTCTGAAATCTAAAATTACCTTTTAAGTTTATTATAATATATTAGATTTAATAAAAAATATATTAAATAATAATTTAACATTTTAAAAAGTTAGAAATCATTTAAAAAAAGATATTATAGTCTATTTTACTGTATAGACTATAATATCTTTTCTAAATGATTTCTAACTTTCTAAAGTATTAAATTATTATTTAATATATTTTTTATTAAATCTAATATTAATATTAAGTTATTATTTAATACATTTTTCGTTAAATCTAACTGTTTAATATATTTTCTATTAAATCTAATGGTGATACAGTAATATCATTTGACAATCTTAGATTTAAAAAAACTGAAATTCTCAATTTTTTTAACCCAACATAGGATAAATTAGAATTATCCAAAAAAAGATAGGACTTTCGGGAAATTATTGACTATGCAATTATCCTTTTCTCAAATTTCAATTTTGCTTTTTCTTGGAAATGACAGCACCACTGAAAGTTTTTTGTCTCTTATTCTTTTGTCAAATTTCAATTCCTCTTTTGTTTTTTCCAAGAAAGAAATTACAAATGCTGTGCACCTTACGTCTCGGCAACTTTGTTTAATTGGTGATTACGGCACCATTCATTATTTTTGTTAAAAAGAAATATGACATTTGGTTAATTATTGCATCTTGTGACTACGCCAAGCCATTTGATTTGGGGAAATAACAACAATAAGCAAAGTTCATGACCTTTCATGAAATTCTAAATGTGTCCTAAAAATTCTTATTAAAATTGATAATAAGCAAATTAACTTTGTTTTTCTCAAATTGAACCACGTTGCCTATAATAGTGGCTTGGTGGTATTTAGAAATTCTGGTGGTTCACTACGTGAAGGTGGTATTTTTATTAGAAAATTAAAATATAATTAATCAATGTGTTTACTAGTCAGCTAAGAGATCACATCATTTAAATTTATTGATAGCTCTAACGTACGTAAATATTAAGCAATGTCAAATGATTGGAAAATTTGGGTTTCATAGGCACTCAACATGGCTTTATTGGAGTTTGGAGTACCTATAAGATAAAAGGTCCAATTCTAACATCGCTCATAAATTAAAAATTGTTTAAAATTTCAAAATTATCTAACTTTGCCTTTTCAAATTTTCTCATGCATTTTGGGGAGATGTAAATTAAAAATCTAATCGAATTAGCGGAAGCACAATTAATGTAATATCAGGATTAATTACCCATTGAATTATAATATTAAATGTATATAAAAAGAATATTAATTAATTAATCGTTTGACATGAGTTAATAGCGTTAATATATGCTAATTGCATAGATATGACGATATATTCTAATTGTTCGTAGAAAATTAATTAGTGATGCATAGATAAAAACATAATAAATCATTAGATAATTGTAACCATGTCTACAATCCTGTGCCTGTAATAATCTTTTTAAAATAATGTCATTGTGGACTCTTCCGTGTTTAGCATTTCTAATTGGCTGTCGAATGAGTGGTTCGCGAGCACTACGAAAAGATTTGTAAATGAGAGGTGGGATGGCAACGCAACCATTAGTTTTGCTACACCAATTTTGTGGAAAATCAATTGTGAACCCCTTCTTTTGGCTGAAGTACATATACCTCGACTTTTAAATAAGTAACATAGAAAATCCGAGATAAGAGACTCTGTTAAGAAAACGATACTGTGATCCTTTTCTTTTGGCTAAAATTTAGTCTGTCCTATACTTCTGGATAAATAACATAGACACCCCCAGATTCTATCTACTAAAGACTTAACAACCCTTATTTGTCTTATTCATCAATAATTTTATATTGTGAAGCTTTCTATTGACGTAAATTAAAAAAAAAGTTGTTATTATGTCAGTAAGTGGAAAGAATGAGAATTAAAAAATCAAAAAGTATATTTTATATAAAAATTAAAAATCTAATGAATAAGGTATGCTTAATTTTAATATTGTATTAAATTGCATTATATAGAATTGAGTAAATTTTATACTGTGTTTATTTTATTATTACATTGTATACATGTTAAATAATATTGTATTTAATAAAAGACTGTATTATAGTGTATTAATTTTTTATTTTAAATTAAAATAATTAACAACCAAAATCATATAAATTTTTAATTAAAAATAAAAATTCATAAATTCAAATTAATAATTATTCTAAACTTTAATAAATTTAAATTTTTATTTATAAAAAAGATTAAAAATATTTAACTAAATATGTAAAAACATAAATATGCAATTAATTATTTTTAATATTTAATTGTTTCAATTAAATTTTATTTAATATAAATAATATATTTAATTTTATAATTTCCCTCTCTCTCTTTACTTTTTTCTTCTTTTCGTCTCTTGTTGCTTCAAGACTCAAATTACAGGATCTTTACTTTCCCTCGGCTGCTATACCACCAGGCAGTTGAAGTTGATTTAAAAAAAAGAAATAGAAAAAAATTTATGTACTGCTTCGGTTTTTTGTTGATTAATCTATAATAGGATGTTTTAGATATGAAAATGAGCTACCATGTGAGAGCTTTGCTCATTCTTGTATTTACAAATAAGATATATAAGCCCATATTAACTTCTTTACTTATTAGATTTTTAGTTTTTATATAAAATATACTTTTTAATTTTTTTACATCATAATAACTTTTTTCTTCTTTAATTTACGTAAATAGAAAGCTCCATTTACAAAAACAAATAAGGGAAAAAGTTTTTGTATAAAATGCACGGGTGAACGAATTGCTTCGAAGGCTCAAAGATGCATTATATGATGCAGATGGTTTGTTGGACGATTTTGCCACTCAACTCAAGCAGCGGGAGATGATGACTGGGAACAAAATGACAAAAGAGGTACGCATTTTCTTCTCCAGATCAAACCCGCTTGCATATAGGCTTGATATGTCTCATGAAATTAAGGCTGTTTGGGAGAAACTAGAACATATCAAAAAGGATATGGAGTTATGCAATTCTTTTAATTCTTCTGTTGAGAGACCTCTGGAGAATAGATCAGAAAGAGTGGAAACACACCCTCGTCTACCTAAATTGGTTATTGGGAGGGACGACGATAAGAATGAAAATTTAAAGCTTTTATTAGAATCAAATGATACCGAGAATGTTTCTTTCATCCCTATAGTTGGTATGGGGGGTTTAGGAATGACCACACTTGCTAAACTTGTATACAATGATGAGCAAGTCCAAAGACATTTTCCGTTACGAATGTGGGTGTGTGTCTCGGATCAATTTAATGTGAAAGCGATCGTGAAAAATATCATAGAATCTGCGACTAAAAAAAAAAACAGAGGAACTTCAAATGGAACAATTGCAAAAACGTCTTCATGAAGAAAATGATACAAAAAAGTACTTTTTAGTTTTGGATGATATATGGAATTAGGATTTTGAGGAGTGGGATCCATTGAAATATTTGTTAATTAATGGCATAAGAGGTAGTAAAATATTGGTAACTACTCGAAGTCAGGTAGTTGCTAATATAATTAACAAGCATTTATCCCATGACTTGAAAGGGCTAGATAAAGAAAAGTCTTGGTCTGTGGTCATTGTTTAGTCAAGTAGCATTTGAAAAAGGGAAAGTGCCTGAAGATTCAGAGCGGCTAGTTAAAATTGGGGAGCAGATTGTTGAAAAGTGTGGAGGAGTTCCTCTTGTTATAAGCACAGTAGGATGCTTACTTTATCATGTGAACTTCACAGAAGAGTGTTGGTCAAGTTTCAAAGATAATGAACTGTCCAAAAAAATTAAGGTAGAAAGTGATATTTTACCAACACTTAAGCTCAGTTATTATCATCTCCCGTCACACTTAAAACAAATGTTTTGCTTATTGTGCATTGTTTCCAAAAGATTTTGAGATTGATAAGCAACAACTGATTTCTCTTTGGATGGCACAAGGATTTCTTCAGGCATCACTTAATGAAGGCCAATGTCTAAAAGATGTGGGTAACAAGTATTTTATGGACTTGCTTGTGAGATCATTTTTTCAGGATCCAGAATATGATGATGATGGCAATGTAATCACATGCAAGATGCATGATCTTATGCATGATCTTGCAGGAGAGGTTGCAGGAGTAGAGTGCACCGTGGCCACATTCAGCATAAATAGTGTTGATGAAAGGTGTCGTCATTTATCTCTTCATCGTGGTGATGTGGATGAACAATGGAAATTCCCGAATGTGGTGCTGGCAGCAAAACAAATAAGGACATTACTTTTGTTTGGTAGCTCATACCGTGATTATGAAGAGAATGATCATCATAAAATTTTTTCAAGCTATAGCCGCTTGCGTGCCTTGGATTTTAGCATATTCAATTTAGAAACATCGTCGGGCGGAATTGGTAAATTGAAACATATACGATATCTTAATCTCTCTCAAAATCGGAAAATTAAAAAACTGCCAAATTCCATAATCGAAGTCACAGAATTTGGAAACATTAGACCTCCGTAATTGTAGGAGTCTTCAAGAATTGCCTAGAGGTATTGCAAAAATGGTGAACCTCAAAGACCTTATAATCAGAAGGTGTAAGTCTTTGATTGGATTGCCACGTGGACTGGGGGCATTGACTAGTCTGGAAACTTTATCATTGTTTATAGTACCGAAAAGAAATAAGAGGGACTGCAGGAAATATGGTGCGCTGGAGGAATTACGTGGATTAAAGAACTTGAGGGGATATTTGGAAATTATAGATTTAAAAAACGTGGATAATGCCAGGCAGGAGAAATATTTGGAAGAGATGCAATTTCTTCGATTTCTAAGATTGGATTGGGGCAATGAGAGTGAAGGTGAAACAGATCGCTTTCACGAAATGGTGTTAGAAAGTCTGAAACCACATCCAAATTTGAGAGGAATAGAAGTAGAAAGTTTTAAGGGTTTGAGGCTTTCTAGTTGGCTCTCCTCCATCACAAATCTAACTTCAATCACTCTAGAGATGTGTAAGAGATGTCGATATATCCCACAATTGGATCAGTTACCTCATTTAAAGAGGTTGTTTGTCTCGGATCTAGATGACCTGGAGTACATTTCAGAGAAAGCAATTAATTCTTCTACCACATTGTCAACAGCATTCTTCCCATCGCTTGAGGAACTCACGCTCGAATCTTGTTATAAATTAAAGGGATGGTGGCGAAGAGATGATGACGACAATGATGAAGCAACAGAACAAATGACAGAGTTGCCTATCTTTTCTCGTCTTTCCAAATTGGAAATCAAATTTGACCCCAACCTAACTTCCATGCCATTGTATCCATCTCTAGAAGAACTGCATTTGTGGGAAACCAGCTCAAAGCCGCTGCAACAGACGATAAGGATGATGAAGAATAATGTGGGACCATCGACTTCAACTTCCTCCAGGCTTTCTGATCCTGCCGCTCTCTCCAAATTAAAGTCTTTGACTCTGAGTTCAATTGATGATTTAAAAGGTGTACCAGAGGATTGGCTCCGAAACCTCACTTCTCTTGTGAAGTTGACGATTCAGTCATGCCACAGACTTTCTCAGTTGTTTCAAGGTATGAGATTTCTCACCTCTCTTCAAGATCTGGAGATTAGAGATTGTGAAGAACTGGAGTACTTGGCGAACGATGAAGATAACGATGACATGAAATGCCAAGGTCTTAGCAGCCTTCGTTCTTTAGAACTCGTTGGGCTTCCGAAATTGGAGTCTCTCCCAACAAATGAGCTTCAATTTGTTACTTCGCTACAATATCTCTATTTTAGGAATTGTCCAAATTTGAAGGATCTACCGGAGTCGATGTGCCATTTAACTTGGTTGTATATCTCCGGATGTCCCCAATTGTCAGAAATTGCGGAAATAACAAGGGAAAGGATTGGCCAAAGATTGCTCACATTCCAAATATTGAAATTGATTGGATAGCTATTCAAAAAGAAGGCCGCTACGTATTAGATTCTGAGGAGGTTGGTAGTTATCTTCTGATTTATGAATCAGTCATTCTTAAAATCCTTACTTGTTTTCGTTTTTTCTTACTTATATCTTTATAATAGGATACGGACGAAGATGATCAAGCATGCAGATGAAGATGCAGATGCAGATGCGGATGAAGATGATGGATGCAAATGTGTGGGATTTATTTCTAACTAATTACAAAATGGTACTTATCTTGCCTCTTCATTAACTTTCCAATTTCTTTCCTTTAATTTTGCATTTGGTAAGCTCTCATGCAAAATTTATTTTTGACTTGGTAGTTTTTGATAAATTGAAATCTTATGTTTGTAATAGCGATCCAGCAATATAGCCTTCCTATTCCTCTGGTTTCCCTAAATTTTCCGCGGCTGTTTCAAGGCTTGTGGAACCCAAACATCTTTATATGACTGGCAATTTAGTTACTTTTTCTTTTTTTTTTTTTCAATCTGACACGTTGGAAATTGAATCCAGAAAATTTATAATTCCCTTTGTAATGAAAGAAAAATTCAAAATTTATGATGCAGTCTTTGACAAGGGGGATGGTTACTGTCAAAAATGAATAAACAAGTTAACATTGAATTTGTCAATAATTAACAGATGGTAAACTGTGCTTCTAGATTTGCAGAAGTTGCGCTTATTCTATTTGAGCATGTTGCTGCTCCTTTCCTTTAACACCAAGAAATTAGTTTTTATTTTTATTTTTTTTTAAAATATGTTTCTCACATTTCTTTCTCATAGTTCACACTGCATCAGAATTCTCAGTGGATACTGGGGCACAAAGTGAAATTTAGCGATTTTTGGGAGCACAAGAACATTTTGGGGCAAATCAGTTTTAACATGCAGCAGGACTTCACTCTAATGTAAATATTCTGTTGTTCACACTTTGCTGTATATAACCTTTCCATTTATTGTCACGCTATAGTTAATGGAATATATTTAGCTTATAGAACATCGAAAAGGGAAATTGTTTGTACAGGTCAATTTCAAAATCCTTTTGTTTTTGTTTTTGTTTTTTTTTTATAGAATTTGAGTATGAAGGGAATTGTTATAGAGAAAACATAATTGACAATTGTGCGAAGGCTTAAGGTAAACAGCAATCTCCTGCAATAGTCTCTCAACTATGCTGAGGCGCTGAAGAGGTAAAAGCTACCTCTGTTGCAAAGGCTTTTTTATTCAACTTGTGTGAGTATTAAATTCCAAAGATGATATGCCATCTACTGCCTTTTTTTTTTTTTTTTTGGTGTAATACATCCCCCCAATTTTCTACTATATGATCTGAATTTGAGTTGCTACTTTCTTTAATTGCCGACCATTTATAAAAGTTCCTACTAGTTTGGTTTGGCATATTTTCTTCCTGGTCAAATGGACAATTGAAAAGTTGGGCTTGACATCACATAACAATTCTCTATCAGCTTAGTACCTTTTTCAGTTAGCAACACGCACCCGGACCTTTGATTGCACTGCTGCACAGAAACACATTGGATACTCACCTATTGTCCCCCTGGAAGTAAGTTTTTGGTCTCTGATGTATTTATAAATATATTAATTGGGTTATATATGTAGGTGATTTGCTGCTTGCTTCGGTTATTTTGGGTCTATCACCTAGTCCCACCTCCCAATTCCTTCCTTTTATTTAATAAATGGATGAAAGAACTGCTCATGCTCCCTCTACTAGATTGTCCTTTTTTTCCATTGCTACTTCTCTTTCTTTTCCTTCTTGCTAAATTACTATTGGGTGTTAACTCAGATTAAATTGTTTCCGACGCATAGCACAGATTGTATGGCTTCTTTTCCATTATCTTTGATTTTCATTTGGGAGTTTGAGAGTCATAGGAATTTTCTTTATGACATGTTATGATGCATAACTAGAACTACAAGATATGAGAATTTGAAGGCCTGACATCTTTCTTATGTCTGTGATGACTGTTGGTTGTGCAGGAGGGTCTCTCTTTAACCATTGAGTCATTCTCTCATTTAACCAAGGACTCATTTCTGGCACATTGCAGTGAATTTAATGAACAATCAAAAGTGGAAAAGCTGCTGGGCGGTGGACAAGGTTAGACCTTATAACGTGTACAGAAAGGTTGAAGCCATTTTTGTAAATGGCTCTGTATATCTTTCTTGGCACTGATGAATGGGACAGCTTTCTGTGAACTGAAAGTAAAAGGCCCATGCACCTGGAATTGCCCAATTGAATTAAGGTGAATGCCATGATTGATTTTTTCACCAGGGAATCTTTGTAGAACATATTTTGAGTTAGACATCGTCAGTTCTACGTTTTCTTTACTATGCATCTGGATGGGCTTGGCTTATTAAGTGTATTTTGTGATGATTACTGTAAATTGAACTTGATTTTTGTCACTGCAGTGGCAGAGATTTTTCTGTGGAGAAATGAGAAGAGATCAATTACATACTTCCTCACCATGGTTCTGCTGTTTTATTGGTTTTTCCTTTGTGGGAGAACTTTCACCTCATCTGCAGCCAAGCTTCTGCTGCTGCTTGCAATCTTCCTTTTTGGATATGGTATTTTACCATCAAACATGTGAGTGTGAAATATTTGTTAAGGTTGTTTAAGATTTGTTCTTTTCCCTGTTTTTGTCAGCCTTCCGACAATCTGATTTCCTCTCTTTTTGATGGCTTTTATTTATTCTCTTAGTTCATTGTCAAAATATAGCTGGATGCTCTAGTCTGTTTTTCTCTTGATTTCTTTGGGAATTTCTTGTTTTGTGGTTTGGAGTCTGGATTAATTTAGCATTTTTGATGTTGGATGATTTACAAAATATAGATGATTCACAGCTGACACGCAAGCCTTTGCCTTAACTGACCTCCTGATTTTGATGTTGTTATATGCAGTATAGTCATTTGTTTCAATGATATTTCAGATCCACTGACAATTTTTTTCTACAGATTTGGTTTCAATTTGCCGAGCATACCTTTGTCTGCCTTTGAATTGTCAGAAACTTTGACAAAAGATTCAATTGAAAGGATTGCATTTTTATGGAACTGCGTGTTTTGGAATATAAGATCATTGGCTAAAGGAGATGATTGGAATAGCTTCTTCAAGGAATGGATTGTGTTATTGATTCTTCTGCCATGCATGTTGCATTATTTATTTATTTATTTTTTTTTGGTTGTAAAGTTTTTGTTAATGGCATCTTAATATGGGCATTATGAATTTCTTTTTAATTTACTTCTACTTGCTTCAGTCTGAAACATATTTAACAGATACTATTTAATGTAGGAAGTCTTTTTCTCCTTAGCTATTCAAAACATTATTCAATTACACATGTTACTTGATTTTGCTACGTTCCATAGTTATGCTGGATGTCCTCTTTTTTTTTTTTTTAAATGCCACACTCTCTCTCTCTCTGTCTCTGTGTGTGTGTGTGTGTGTGTATGTTTTTCCTTTCAAAAATTTTGACTTACATCGTTTTGAAATTGATACAGGTTGCGTTTACAATTTATTCTCTCAAGTTAATTCTGTTGCAGTTGTCCTTGACTGCAGTGGTAGCTATAGGTAAGGAAATGTTAGGTCCGCTACTCCACTGTGATTTGTCTTCTAATTAAAATACGTCTTCAAATTGACCTCTTCTGAAATTTATGCAGCTCTGGTATTGGCGTTCACTGCATTGTTTGTATAAGAGCAATATGAATCAGAAATCGATGGAATAGCAGAGTTTCTGGTTAGCTGTTTAAAGAAATCAAAAGGATTTTTAAGAAGCAATCTGTCAGTGCCCATCACATCATTTCTTCATAACTACGGGATATTGCAAGAACATAGAGCAGCTACTGCGGTAAAGGATTAGAAATGATCACCAGGACTACTTGAAAGTCTTTTCCACTCAAGTTTTAAATTTGCTTGTACATGATCTGCTAGATTGGTTATAGGTTGTGTATCAAAATTTTAGAGTTCTGTGTCCCCAGAAAAAGGTAAAGAGGTTTGGGTTGGTTGGGTGGTTGGGGGTGGGGGGGGGGGGGGGGGTGGTGTGGGGGGGGTTGGGGGGGGGGGGGTGGTGTGGGGTGGGGTGGGGTGGCGCGAAAGGGGGGGTGGTGGTTTAGGGGTTGGTGTGGTATATTGATATAGGGCATTTCTCCACTGACGCTAATTTTGAATCTTCAAACTGACCATAGAAATCCATGTCTTTAGAATATCTGTAACACATCTCGAGTCTATCAGTACCAATCGCAAGAGTATGAAGAGAAATAGCTAGCGATTCTTTCGGTAAAAAGTCACTCAGGCTTCCTGTTGCTGTCTAGAGTTCAACCGTGGATTGCTTTTAAAGCAATCTGCTGATTGTTACTGGCAAGGTAACGTGGTGTTACCCTGATTTAAGGTGCTCACTAGGCTCTTCGTGAAACTATGAATGACACTTTAGTTTGGACTAATGACTTTGTTCTGTCAGAAATAATACAAAATAAAAGTGTAATACTCTAAGTTTTTGTAATATACATTATAGCATGTGTTATGATTACATGTGTAATATATGTATTAATGTGTTAGTTATGTGTTGGATTTGTAATGTAATAGATGAGAGAATGAGGGGCTTAATGAGAAGAATAATGGATTTAATGGTTATAAAGGAGGAGAGATGGACTAAATGGAAATTTGGCATAATATTTGTCTATAAATGAGAAGACTTCTAGAACTCTTTCATTTCTTTCCTTGCATACACGTTCCAGCCCTTTACACTCTCCAAAAATTTTCACACAACTTACCAAGGAATCAAAGGAGAAAAAGAAGGGAGAGGGAAGAAAGAAGTGGTAAGAACTTACCCTTTTTCCTTAAAATTCTTGTCTTAGTGTGTGTGTTTGCAAGAATATTTTTGGGCTGTGATGTGAGTATGTGAATTGTTGTTTGTGCTGCTGGAATTTTGTGTGGAAACATGAATTTGAATGAGTTTTGAATGCATCTAAGCAAGAGGATGAAGATATAAGCTAGAATTGAGAGTTTAGTCAAATCCTGGAAATTTTGTTACACTGAGCAGTACATGTTCCGAAAATTACCAAAAATCAGTGGGACATTTTCTTGCTCTGAAATTTTTATGGATGAAAATAGACATGTCCAGGAGTGTATAGCAATTGGATTCACTCAAAAATTAGAAGTAGGTGATTTGTAGTGAATTTTTGAATTTCTGGTATGGTATTGCACATTCCCCTGTCTTAGAACAGAGTAGGGGAAGATGATTTTAATTGAAGGTCCAAATCTTCATAGAATTACCTTATTTTTGGTATGCAAGTCCTTTTATGTGTCATATATGAGACTGTAAATTTTCACTGAGATTTAAGGTTTGTGTGAATTGTTATAGATTTTTAAAGTTGGCTTGTTAAAACTGGAATTTATAGTTTCCAAAACAGGGCAGTTATAAATAAATGGATTTGAATGGGTTAAACACCTTGAAAAGCCCTGATTTTTGGTATGAAGATATATATGTATGTTATATACCATCCTGTAAATTTGTGTAGCCATTTGAGCAGGATTGAAATTCCTACAAATTTTTAAGTTGATGGTGCTCAGTGAAGTCAATGCAGTGGCAGGATGGTTGAGGTAATGAATTTGATTATTTTGAGTGACCTAATGACCCCAATTTGCTCTAAAAATTTTAATGAGACATGAGGTATGTGTCTAAAAGATGTCTACCAAATTGTGTGAATTTTGAAAGTAGACAAGTGTTGTTGTAAATTGTTTGTCAAAGTAAGTATAGAAATAGAGCCAAAAAGGGGAAATGTTTTAAAAGTGTATGGTGACCTAAAAAGAGATTTGTGTTTTATTTTTAGGTCAATCACAAGCGTCAAAAAGCAGCTATACAAGGTAAGTAAGCTAACTAATCTGAGGCCACAATAAATTGTGTACTGTATGTATGAAATTTTGTGGATTATAACACTATTAAATGCTAGCAATTTGATGCTTAAATGTGAAATATTGTGACTGATTGTGAATGATGAAATGTGATTGGCATGCCAAGACCTAGGAAGTTTAGCTCTCATAGCTTGAGGGGAGGTCTGGACCATGTGTTTCTCTAAACGAGATTTGGTAGCATGGGCCCGGTATCACCCGGATTGTCAGACTAGCCTCGAGCTATTTCAAGTGTAGGCATCTAAATGTATTTGTACTGTTCTGTACTGTTCCATGGCTTGAGGGGAGGTCTGGACCATGTGTTTCTCTAAATGAGATTCGGTAGCATGGGCCCGGTATCACCCCGATTGTCAGACTAGCCTTGAGCCTTCCGTACTCCCATGGCTTGAGGGGAGGTTTGGACCATGTGTTTCTCTAGATGAGATTCGGTAGCATGGGCCCGGTATCACCCGGATTGTCAGACTAGCCTTGAGCTATTATATGGGAACTGACTGTGAAATGAAAAGTCCTACCTTGATTAGAGAGTCTTTTCCCCTAGGTGACTGTAACTGATACTGTGGAAGCTTCCTCAATATGTGATTGTGACTATGCACGAAAAAGCAATGAGTAGAGATATGTGAACTCACTTATATGAGGTTGAATCGACCTATAGAGGTCTAGAAAGAAAATTGGCGCGGGAGCGCAAATGTAACCGAAGTGAACTTGAAGCATTTCTTTTCTTTACAATTTAGATAATGCTTGTGTAGTTAGAAATGGATAATTTCATACTGTGGATTAAATTCTATTGCTAATATTTATTGCTGTATATTTGCTTAGCTTACTTACTGAGTTTTACTCATGAAAGTTGTTGTGTGCCTCAGGTGATCAATAGATTGAGCTAAGGATGGAGGGCTTTTGGCATTGTTGACAGAGTTCCCTTGGCAACCATAGACCGCTGCTCTATATTAGCATAGCCATACTGTAGAACCTCTTTTGATTTTTTTTGAATGTACATAAATGCAGTGGATGTCATTAGGAACTCTAATTGGAGTTATACTTATATCAATCTTTGATTCACAATTAAATGACTGCATAAAATATTACTTTCTGTATGTCCAGTATGGGTTATGATAGTAGTGGTATCAGAGCATAGGTTTAAGATTCTGTAGACACTTTTGTTGCAAGCGGTCAAGGGAACCAAGTCTATGCCAAATCCTCCATAGTAAGTAAGTTTGATAATTGTTTGATTTCCATGTTGAAATCTCTGAAATGGTTTATATGATGAGAAATGCTAATTATTATTATTAGTATTATTGTTATTATATGGCACCTCATTCTGTTCTGATGATCAGAATTGATAGTCATGTCTCGATCGGGACGACCCAGGAGGGCCGATAACCCCACCGTGGAGGAAATGAGAAGAGGTAGCACCACATCTAGAGTGAGACGAACCTCGGAGCTGGATGAACCTGCTTTGGTCAGAAATAGAAGATCAAAAAGGCAGGTTGGGACTAGCAGCAGCTCACGGGCTCAGGACACTACAGTCCAGGAGTTAGTACAGATTTTGACTGATGTGAGACGGGAGGCTGCACAACCTAGTTCCACCACCACTTCTGAAAATATACAAGTTGTGGAGCAGTTTAGAAGACTCAACCCTCCATCCTTTACAGGCTCAACAGACCCATTAGCTGCAGAAGAATGGGTTCGTAAAATGGAGAGAATATTCGAGCTTATGGGGTGTACTGATACACAACGGCTCACATGTGCTACTTTTATGCTAGACGATAGTGCAAGTTATTGGTGGGAAATGACCAAGAGAGCTTACACTGGAGAAGATGGAGTGCTTACTTGGGCTCAGTTTAAAGAGTTGTTTTATGACAAGTACTTCCCTCAGTCAAGTGATGAAATTTGTCAATTTTTTTTCATGATATATCAAATTCTCTGATAAAATATCTACATTTTGGGGAAGAAGCTTTGCCATAGCAATTCTTGTTTAATTTACTGAAAGCGTCATTAGGATCATTGTGGTTTGCTGTGTCTGTTTTGTTTTATGTCGGATTCCCCACAGAATGAGTTCCTTTTACTAGTGTTTCTTCTGGTGTCGCATCCTAGCTACATTTTGACAACACTGATCCGCACACCAAAAAGCGTGTTGGGTTCTTATAACGAACTATTTTGACATGTTTGAATTTGATTTAGTTAAGGTATAGGTCCAACAAATTAT
Source organism: Boswellia sacra (assembly GCA_013180625.2). NCBI lineage: Eukaryota > Viridiplantae > Streptophyta > Magnoliopsida > Sapindales > Burseraceae > Boswellia > Boswellia sacra. Next base: position 206,280 of record SNVD02007180.1, on the reverse strand, counting down.
TGGTTGTACAAAAGGTTTAATTTAATAAGAAATGTTAAGCTTGTTAGTGGCATAACTATGGTGGAATATGACCTGCGAGGCTATTGAGATTAAATTTGAGCACTGTGAGCGAATTAAGATTCCTGACTTTGGGGTGCCTCTGGAGCTGATTGCTTTCAAAATCCATAGTTGTGAAAAGGGTTAGAAGCCTGACTTTGATACTTTGATACTTCGATGACAAAGTATAAAAACATCGCAATGAAATAAGCTTCACATGGTTGTAAAATAATATTTTCAAATAAATAAAAAATTAGTATTAAAAGTATGAAATTCGCAATCTGAATCACTAGCTGTCAAAGAAAGTGGGTTGGCAAGCAATATTAAAATGGAGAGATCAACGAAACTCTCTCCATTTAAGTATTTGTCAATGAAAGTTGGGATCCAAGGCAAAATAATTTCGAAGGCATGAAACTAATGATTCATATAGTATTTAAAGTATTTAAACAAAATTTACTGAAACAATTTGATTTTTATTCAAATGATCTTCAAATTTTTCATAAATAATTTATATAATTATCTAAATTAGGTAGATCAAATTTAATTTAACGTAAAATCTAATAAAACTAAATATTTTTTTTTGAAAAAGTTCAATAGGAGTTTTTTTTGTAATTTTTTTAAGAAAACGGAAGAGAAATGGCATAAGAGCCCCTCTCTCTCAGAACACCTGTCTCTCAAAACAGAAGAGAACAACCACGCCAACGAGGAAACTTGCAGAGGGATGTTGATTCGAGCAGGCAGCAATACAAATATCTCAATTCTCACATAAATTGTGGATACTTTTTGTCTCTGCTTGTATATTTAATTAAGAAGTAATTTATTAAATTTCAAAGTAAATATTAATTTATTAAGTTGATGTTATAATTAATATTGAAATTATGAAGATGAGATTAAAAAAATAAGAAAATCGAATTTATAAAAATTTTAATTAGCTGAGCATATTTAAAAAGATTAGCATGAAAATAAATTTTGCAGGTGCTAGTAATCTCACCCGTTGTTAGAATTTTTCTTTCTTCTCATTTGAAGTACAAATATTTTATAGGTTTTTTTTTTTTTGTCTTTTAGATTGAGACTAAACTTTTTTTTTAGCAAAAATTCTATCAGATGTTATTTTAGTCTAATAATTAACCTTTTTCCATTACAAGTGGTGACTTCAATTTGCCTTCATTTTTGGTTGGGCCAGTGAAGAGGAGGAAGGTGGAGTGCACTTTATTTTCTTTTCCTCCAATTGCCGTTAAAATAATGCTCATATACATCTATACATAGAAAAGAACAAAATGAGAGTTGTTAAAATATGTACAGATCATTTCTCAGGTACCATTTATTTATTTATGGATTAGTTGCATCATGAGCATGCCCTTTTTTTTGGCAAAATTTAGTTAAAAAGTCAATAATGACTGCAGGGCGCACTACAAGAAAATAGGCTTTTGACCGCGGGCCGAAACCGCGATAAAAAGCCTTTTACGGTGGTTTAAGCCCGCCGTATAAAATAGCGCCGTAAAAATTCATTTTACTTTTTACCGCGGTTCTGGCCCGCGGTAAAAAGTGTTTTACCGCGGGCTAATTGCCCGCCGTAAACATTCGTAATCTAATGGAATTCTTTTACCGCGGGCGGCCGGCCTGCAGTTAAAAGTATTTACCGCGGGCCTTAGCCCGCCGTAAAAAGTCTTAATTATTTACCGCGGGCTCCAAGCCCGCCGTAAAAAGTCAACCAAGTCATTATCCGCATTTGGTTGGCCCGTGGTAAAAAAGAGCTCTACTCTTAGGCAGCCTTTTGTAATTTTAATGAAATCCGGGCCTGTAACCATATTTTCAATCTATTTTTGTCTAATTAATTTAAAAAATTCATCAAATGAAAACATGAACCAATAAAATGATATTCCAATAAAAAATAAGAGTACAACATAAAAGTATATTCACATACACATAAATTAACAAGTTATACATTCACATACAACATAAGAGTACCTAATTTATTTGCAATCTCAACAATAATTGAAGTCTAGAAGTATAAAATATGCAATCTCAAAGCCTTCACGTTGCTGTATTCAACACTTTGCTTCAGCCCAAGGATCTTCTTGATACTTCCAATTTCACTGTTATTTGTCACTTGATTGCAGTTGGCTTCCTTCACGTTCAGCAATTTACCTCTCAGAAGGAAAACACCATACCGGTCCCAACACACAATAGATAAACCGGCCATCTGTTATAAGCTTAGTACTGTTAGAACACTTTAAACTTGAAAATAGAAACCAAAGAAGTTACATTTCTGCTGAAATGGGCAATGGACGACATGACAAGTCAAGAGAACTCACTACAAGAACCTTGGCTGAATCTCCTTCCGTCAAAATCAAGGCACACTGATCAGAGTTCTTCCCCCCAGCAAAGTTAGCATCTTTCAGTTTGGAAATCCGACAAACATGAGTGCCACCGTTGATCGTAGAAATCCCGTTCACAAAGCTTACCTATATTGAAGAACAAAACACATAACCAGCATAAGCCACAACTGACAAGTTCAACCCTAAAAAAAAAAATCAAATTCACACAGTTATAGATTTTTTATGTCAGTTGCTATGCCATGCTTACCTACATATGTATAGAAATTTGCCACCAAGTTTGCAGATTTTTTTTTTTTTTGAGTTAGACTTAACACCAAAAATTCCATAAAGTAGAATTAGATCACATATGTAACTGTAGCATTAATAACATTTCATAATTAACCTGTAAATAACCAAATCTCCTACTGCAACAATCATCAACCATCTAAGTAACAGGTAGCAAAACTAGAAGCAATGATTACAGAAGGTTGCAAACTAGAATCTGAACCAGGAAAACAATGTTAAGGATAGATATTACACTGGTTGTGAAGCTGCAAATGATACTTCTCCATGAGAGTAGAGATTCTTTTAGTGAAGTTACCCGTAAGCTGGACTGTCATTAGCCATCTTCAAGTACAACTGGTGACAATTAGGTTCTAACAAAAAGAAGTTTCTATAAAGCTCTATGTTATCTGTAAATATCTGCCTAGTCTGATCAGCAACCGGGCAACCATCTGAATGGGATTAAGTGCCATCTGACAACGAATGTTCACTTGTTCTCTCCTACTGGGCTCTTAGGCTGTTATTTATGCATCGCATTGCACTGTCTTTGTCATGTAGCAAACTTAGGTTGCTGTGACCTGGTAGCCTGAAACTCAAGCTAGATGGGTACCAGTATAAAGACTAGATTCTTATATGAAACAGATTCATTTGGATGAGAACTTTCTTATACGAAACCTCTCAACCTCATCTAATAACTAATCAGTAAAGACCAGTATTCATACTTCTCAATGTAGTACAATTTTCTTTTTCATTATTTGTTCATTAATATGTAAACAAGATGACTTGGGTACGGATTAGACATGTGCAGATTAAGTTTAATCTGTTAACAGAGTTACCTAGTTCACAGAATCTCTATGTGGGAATAAAGAGGACTATAGATTAGGTGCAGAAAAAAACATTTCTCTATCAACTATTCCACACAGCAGTATCAGGGTAGGATATCAGTCCATGTGCTCAAGACCCTTGACCCAGAACCATTATATTTATTTTCATTTTTCGTTTTTGAATTCTCAAAAACACTATTGCATTAATTGGATTTTTGGTCAGGGGGTATCAGAGGTAAGCAAAACAGATTTTGGCATGTAATACACTAGCCTTAATTCCCAATCGACATCATTACCAGAAATTGACATGGATATTACTTGCTGAGGGTGATGCAGAAAGTCAAAATAAAATGAAAGTGACTCAACAATTACTCATAATTAGGCTTCTTCAACTACACTCATACCTACCAAACAAACCCAAAACAATATAAATAACAAAAATGAACTAATGAAGCAACCTATTGAAAGTTGCACACCCAACCAGCGTATCCCAGCAATTAATTAAAACACTAACCTTTCATCAAAAAGGGTTAGACATAGGCAAATTTTTAATTTCTAGAACGCAATATAGCATCCGCAGCAATTAGGTAACCAGCTAACAACTCAAAGGAAGAAATGTAACACTTCAAACAAAAGCAAAATCCATTTCTTACTGATCACTCAAGAAATCACCAAGGAGAGTTAACGTAATAACAACTTAAGTCATGGAATACCTCACAGTCACATTTACCTGTGAGAAGGATTGATCATACTGCCTGTAGAGGTACTAGGAAGAGAGATCGAACAAGAAAATGCCCCTTGAAGTACCCTATTGCCGGCCCCTTCTAACTCCTATTGTTCATTTTTCACCTCCAGCTTCTCCTATCAGCCACAAATATTGCAGCAGATATTGCAGAGGAACTAAGAGGATGAAAATTCCTGGAAAAAAAACTTATTCCTTTGCTTATTTTCATCCTAGCAAGCCTCTCCATCCTCAGACTTCTTAAACTTGCCATCATTACTTCTCCCTCAACGCTTTCTCATCTTCATCACAACCTCTACAACGTAATTGCTCCTCGCCAGAATGCAGTAACATTCCATCAAACTCATCAGCAACCTCAACAAGTCAACATAAACCTTTTCCAAATGCAACCACACTCACAAAAAAGGAATTCAAGCTTCTATCAAATCTTGTTAAGAGTAAAGCACCATGCAACCTCCTCATTTTTGGGCTGGAACTGTAGTACCTGAAGCTCTCAAAACTAAATGCAGGGGGGATCACCATCTTTCTCGAGGATAATTGGAGCAAGATAAGTGCAATCAAAAGAAAATCCAATAGAACTCAGATCTACAAGGTCGAATACCAGAAACCTGCAAAAGATGCTTACAAGCTACTCAAGCATGCAAGAAAAAACCCAGCTTGTACGTTTTTAGGAACTTAACAGTCATGTTACACATCCAACCGTGCAGCATAAATGATAAACCAGACGATACGTGAAACTCCTCTAAATAGGGTTAGAGATCGTAAAAGGCAACAAGAGATTAGTGAGACGAGAGAGGGGATTTGTTCCTAAGAGAACAGTGAGAAGAGAGAGGACAAGAAATTAGCCAAAAAAAAGCTCACCTTTACCGTCCTTTAACACAAATCCAAATCCAATTAACAACCAAATCCCAACAGCACACTGCCATCACAAAATTTCAACCAAAAAATACAAAAAATTAACCCAAAAAGCCATAATTGATTCTAACCTATTAATTACTATTCCAAACCAAGCTGACCCAGAAATCCAAAATCCCTAACTAATAGTACAAAACCTAAATCCCTTGATTCAAACCCCAGGAATGTGTGTGTTGAGAAGAGAAGGAGAAAGGAGGCAAAGCCAAAGCGAAGTGACGGCAGGGGGCTGGTGGCAGTTTGTTGTTGGGGAAGGAATCTTGACTTTCACGATCCTCTTCAACTCTTCACTCTTGCCTACAAAAATCCTAGGCAGCGACTCTAACAATCTCGCGAACTCAAATTTTGAATCAAATTCGAGGTCCACAAAGTACCAACTCAGCGATGCCTTGCTGGTGGAGGGGGGCTGGGCGAGAGGAGAGAGAGAGGAAGAGTAGGAGAATGGTGCTCGGAGGTGGTGGTGGTGACTTCTTTATTAATAAAATAAATATGGAGAAGAGAGGAGTTTAGGGTAATCAAAAGAGGGAATTGGGGGAATTAAACGAAAAGTAGGAGTTTCGGTTTGCTGCGGTTTTTAAAGTTTGCAGTAAATAACATAAGTATCTACTGCAAGTGTTGCACGCCCGCCACAGATTTCACTCTTTTACTGTGCCTCTTTAGAACCGCAGTATATAGGTGCAGTAAAAACCATGTTTTCTAGTAGTGGCGAAAGCGACTATTATAATAGTTTGTTGGGTAAATTAATTAAAAAATTATCAAATAGCCTTTTTTTTTCCCCCAAATGATCTGACTGTAGTTTGCCTCTTCATTAACTTTCTAATTTCTTTCCTTTAATTTTGCATTTGGTAAGCTCTCATGCAAAATTTATTTCCTTTAATTTCTCACCACTCTACAAGATCTCACTCTTTGCAATTGTCCAAATTTGAAGGATCTACCGGAGTCGATGTGCCATTTAACTTGGTTGTATATCTCCGGATGTCCCCAATTGTCAGAAAATTGCGGAAATAACAAGGGAAAGGATTGGCCAAAGATTGCTCACATTCCAAATATTGAAATTGATTGGATAGCTATTCAAAAAGAAGGCCACTACGTATTAGATTCTGAGGAGGTTGGTATTTATCTTCTGATTTATGAATCAGTCATTCTTGTTGAATGTGTTCCTCCCATGTGTGATTGTGTCAAAGGTTGGCACCTCCCTTGGTGAGGTAGGTGACCAACCAAAGGAAAGTCCAAGGGTAGGCAAGGTTAGGTGACCAACCTCACCTACCCCATTGACATTGTAATGCAGACTCCTCTATAAATAGAGGACGTCCTGCAGAGTTATTTGTATCCTAGAGAGAGGAACTAAACCAGAGAGTTTAGGAATTAGAGAGCCAGGAGAGCTCCAGAAATTTTAGGGGAGTTTTTGTGTAAATTCTTGTATATCAATTTTCTGTTAATACAAGTAATTTTTCTCCCAAATCTCTGTTCTGAGTTTGCATTGCATCCCCAACAAGTGGTATCAGAGCCTCGTTGAGCTCCTGGAACGTCAGAACAGAGAGAAAAAATTCAGAGAAAATTTGTCCCCTGTTTCTGGAAAATTTCGATTTTTCGGAAAGTCATCGAATTTCGAATTTGAAGTGTCCAGTGTGTTCGTGACGTCGTCCTGATCATTCTGCAATTTTCCGGCGACCGATCCGACGTCCAGAGAAGCCGCACGCGCCGCACGCGCCTCCGACCTGATCTGCGAGTGGGCGTCACTCGCCCCACGCGCTGCACGCGCCATTCCAAGGAAGAAGACGACCACGTCATCGCCACGTCATCAGCCACGTCAGCGACCTTTTTGCCACGTCAGCACGCTACGTCATCCGGACACGTCAGCACGCCACGTCACCGCCACGTCAGCACAGTGGTCCCCACGTTGCCACGTCAGCAATACGTTGGAAAATTACATTTTGGCCCCTGTATTTCCGGGTAATTACATTTTGACCCCCTGAGTTTATGAAATTTACATTTCAGTCCCTAGGAAATATCAGTTTGGCCCCTGTAGTTCTGGTGATTGACATTGTGCCCCCTTTAGTTTCTGAAATTTCAGTTTAGCCCTTAAGAAATTTCAGTTTAGTCCTTAAAGTTTCCAAGCTTAGTATTTATTGTATAGAAAGAATTTTTGAGCCCCGGAAGAGGCTATTCCACATAATTTGACCGTTCCGGACGTAACGGTGGGCTCGGATTTTTGAAATTCAATTTCCATTTTAGTGAATTAATTATTCTAAAATGGAAGAATCATCCGGAGCCATGATAAAATTGACTGCTACAAATTACACACTATGGAGGCCCAGGATGGAGGATCTCCTTAGTTGTAAGGATCTATATGACCCTATAGAATTTGAAGGGCAGAGACCTGAGACAGAAAAAGAGGCAGAGTGGAAGAAAATTAACAGAAAATGTATCGGTCAGATCAGACAATGGATCGATCATAGTGTCTTCCACCATGTAGCCAAAGAAACAGATGCATATACTCTATGGAAAAAATTAGAGAGTATGTATCAAGCCAAGTCAGCACGGAACAAAGCCATCCTGATGAGACGGCTTGTGAACTTGAAGTTGCGGAGCGGAACTCCTGTAGCAGAACATACAAGTGAGTTCCAGAACTTGGTGAATCAGTTGACAGCAGTCGAGTTACAGCTTGGAGACGAGGAACAAGCACTTCTACTTCTCAGTTCCCTTCCAGATTCATGGGAGACACTAGTGGTCTCCATCAGTAATTCAGCACCCGGAGGCAGACTTACCCTATCAATGGTTAAGGATGCCTTAATGAACGAGGAGGCAAGAAGAAAAGATGCAGGCGCCAGTCAAGATGAAGCCTACATCACAGAGAATCGAGGAAGACAGTCTCGAGGTGAAGACTGGAGAAGAGGTAGAAGCAAAAGCAGAGGCAGATCAAGGGGCAGGTCATCAGATGGGCGGAGACCCACATACAAGTGCTACAACTGTGGCAAAGAGGGACATTTGAAGAGAAATTGTCGCAGTCTTCGAAAGCAGAACCAGGAGAGTTCACAGGCACAAAGCAACGAAGAACCACGAGTTACAGTGGTAGAAGATGTAACCATCTGTGCAGAAGAGACGTGCTTTCACACAGCAGATCAAGGAGTAGAATGGGTCATTGACACAGCAGCTTCCTGCCACGTCACTCCTTGCAGAGAAATCTTCACCACGTACAAAGTAGGAGACTTTGGGATAGTGAAGATGGGAAACAACAGCACCGCCAAAATCATGGGAATTGGTGATATTCAATTCCTAACGAACGTCGGATGCAAAATAACTTTGAAAGACGTTCGTCATGTGCCAGATCTTCGACTCAACTTGCTCTCGGTAAAAGCCTTTGATCAGCAAGGTTATGAGAGCTGCTTCACCAACGGTACATGGAAGATGTTGAAAGGGGTCATGGTGGTTGCTCGAGGTAAATTATGTGACAATCTTTACAGGACTCATGTAAAGATAAACGGAGAGAGCCTTCATGTAGCAGAGCACATGGTACCTCTAGATTTGTGGCATAAAAGGCTCGGTCACATGGGTGAAAAGGGTTTATCAACCCTTCAGAAAAAGAAGCTGATCACTGTTTCCAAGGATGCAGCGTCTCATCCTTGCGACTATTGTTTGTACGGGAAACAACGGAGGGTATCATTCAGCTCCTCATCAGTGAAGAAATCAAAGCTGTTGGAGCTAGTACACAGTGATGTATGCGGACCTCTTGAAGTCGAGTCCTTAGGCGGTAAAAGGTATTTCTTGACCTTTATTGATGATGCATCTCGGAAAGTGTGGGTTTATTTCCTCAGGACGAAGGATGAAGTTCTAGAGAAGTTCAAGGAGTTTCACGCCATGGTAGAACGTGAAACGGGTAAGAAATTAAAATGCCTTCGATCAGATAACGGAGGCGAGTATACCTCCAGAGAGTTCAATGCCTACTGTCGAAGATATGGCATTCGACATGAAAGAACAATCCCACGCACACCACAACACAATGGAGTGGCCGAGGGGATGAATCGAACCATCATGGAACGAGTCAGAAGCATGCTCAGATTGGCTAAGTTACCCAAGCCATTCTGGGGGGAGGCAGTTCGCACCGCCTGTTACTTAATCAACAGAGCACCATCGGCACCACTGAACTTCGAGATTCCAGAAAAGGTATGGTCCAACAAAAAGCCCTCCTATAATCATTTGAAAGTGTTTGGTTGTTTAGCCTTCATACATGTATCCAAGGAGCTCAGACAGAAGCTCGATGCAAGAACTGTTCCATGTATCTTCATCGGTTATGGAGATGAAGAATTCGGATACAGATTATGGGATCCCAAAGAAAAGAAAGTCATCCGGAGCAGAGATGTCGTATTTCACGAAGACCAAACATATGAAGACGCTGAAAAGACAACAATATCTACAAATCCCACTAGCAGTGCCCCAGATATTGTTGCAGATTCTACCCCAACACCAAATGCTACAAGAAATGACGAGGTACCAGACGAAGTTCAGAAGCAGATCAGGAGGAAGAAAATGAAGAGATTGCTGAGCCGGGGGAGCCACAATCACCTATAGAAGCTGCTATACCTCCTGGAAATGAAGAACCTCAGCTACGACGATCTGAGCGAGGTCGGATTCCGTCGAGGAGATATCCGGAATCAGAGTACACACTGCTTACTGATGAGGGGGAGCCAGAAAGCTTTCATGAAGCTTTATCTCATCCAGACAAAGAACGATGGCTGCATGCAATGCAAGATGAGATGAATTCTCTAGAGAAGAACAAAACTTATGAACTGGTCGAACTCCCAGACGGAAAGAAGGCACTGAAGAACAAGTGGGTATTCAAGCTCAAGAAAGATGGAACAGGAAAGGTGATAAAGCACAAAGCCCGATTGGTGGTAAAAGGATTCCTTCAGAAGAAAGGAATTGACTTTGATGAAATATTCTCACCGGTAGTAAAAATGTCCTCAATCCGCGTCATCCTCGGATTGACAGCAAGTCTTGATTTGGAGCTTGAACAGATGGATGTGAAGACAGCATTTCTTCATGGAGACTTGCATGAAGAAATCTACATGAAGCAGCCAGAAGGGTTCGAGGTTCCAGAAAAAGAACACCTCGTGTGCAAGCTCAAAAAGAGCTTGTATGGCCTCAAACAAGCACCAAGGCAATGGTACAAGAAGTTTGACTCCTTCATGGTGAGTCATGGGTACAAAAGAACCGCTGCAGACCAGTGTGTCTACTTTCAGAAACTTCCACATGGAGACTTTGTTGAACTCATGTTATATGTAGACGACATGTTGATCGTCGGGAAAGATGCAACAAGAATAAAGCAGCTGAAGAATGAACTATCAAAGACCTTCGATATGAAGGATTTGGGACCAGCTCAGCAAATCTTAGGGATGCACATTCGTCGAGACAGGAAACAGAAGAAATTATGGCTGTCTCAGGAGAAATATGTTGAACGTGTGATCCAAAGGTTCAACATGGATGGTGCTAAGCCAGTTAGTGTACCACTGGCCAACCATTTCAAGCTGAGCAAGAGATCATGCCCCTCATCCAAGAAAGAGATAGAGGACATGGCGTCGGTGCCCTATTCTTCTGCTGTAGGAAGTTTGATGTATGCCATGGTGTGTACAAGGCCAGATATTGCTCATGCTGTAGGAGTTGTGAGCAGATTTCTTTCCAATCCAGGGAAAGAACATTGGGAGGCAGTCAAGTGGATTCTCAGATACCTTAAAGGTACTTCGAAGATATGCTTGTGTTACGGGGGAGCTGATCCAATCTTGGAAGGCTATACAGATTCAGATATGGCCGGAGATCCTGACAGTAGGAAATCTACATCAGGTTTTGTTTACACTTTTGCAGGGGGAGCTGTGTCATGGCAGTCAAGACTACAGAAGTGTGTTGCGCTATCCACGACAGAGGCAGAATACATTGCCGCAGCGGAAGCTGGAAAAGAAATGTTGTGGTTGAAGTGGTTTCTCCAAGAACTTGGGATTGAGCAAAAGGAGTACAAAGTACACTGTGATAGTCAAAGTGCTCTGGATTTGAGCAAGAATTCAGTGTACCATTCTCGAACGAAGCATATCGACATTCGCTATCATTGGATACGCGAGGTGATGGACAAGCAACTGTTGAAGCTTGTGAAGATTCATACAAAGGAGAATCCAGCTGACATGTTAACAAAAGTGGTCACCAGAGACAAGCTAGAGCTATGCAGAGACATAGTTGGATTAGAAGCTGTCTAACTAGTTTTGTTGTTTCTCCTTTTCACATGGGATGAAGGGGGAGAATTGTTGAATGTGTTCCTCCCATGTGTGATTGTGTCAAAGGTTGGCACCTCCCTTGGTGAGGTAGGTGACCAACCAAAGGAAAGTCCAAGGGTAGGCAAGGTTAGGTGACCAACCTCACCTACCCCATTGACATTGTAATGCAGACTCCTCTATAAATAGAGGACGTCCTGCAGAGTTATTTGTATCCTAGAGAGAGGAACTAAACCAGAGAGTTTAGGAATTAGAGAGCCAGGAGAGCTCCAGAAATTTTAGGGGAGTTTTTGTGTAAATTCTTGTATATCAATTTTCTGTTAATACAAGTAATTTTTCTCCCAAATCTCTGTTCTGAGTTTGCATTGCATCCCCAACAATTCTTAAAATCCTTTGTTTTCGTTTTTTCTTACTTATATCTTTATAATAGGATACGGACGAAGATGATCAAGCATGCAGATGAAGATGCAGATGCAGATGAAGATGATGGATTCAAATGTGTGGGATTTATTTCTAACTAATTAGAAAATGGTACTTATCTTGCCTCTTCATCAACTTCTAATTTCTTTCCTTTAATTTTGCATTTGGTAAGCTCTCATGCAAAATTTATTTTTGACTTGGTAGTTTTTGGTAAATTGAAATCTTGTGTTTGTAATAGCGATCCAGCAATATAGCCTTCCTATTCCTCTGGTTTCCCTAAATTTTCCGTGGCTGTTTCAAGGCTTGTGGAACCCAAACATCTTTATATGACTGGTAATTTAGTTACTTTTTTTTTTCCAATCTGACACGTTGGAAATTGAATCCAGAAAATTTCTAATTCCCTTTGTAATGAAAGAAAAATTCGAAATTTATAATGCAGTCTTTCACAAGGGGGATGGTTACTGTAAAAAATGAATAAATAAGTTAACATTGAATTTGTCAATAATTAACAGATGGTAAACTGTGTTTCTAGATTTGCAGAAGTTGCGCTTATTCTATTTGAGCATGTTGCTGCTCCTTTCCTTTAACAACAAGAAATTAGTTTTTATTTTGTTTTATTATTTAAATATGTGTCTCACATTTTGTTCTCATATTTCACACTGCATCGGAATTCTCAGTGGATACTGGGACACAAAGTGGAATTTAGCAATTTTTGGCAGCACAACAACATTTTGGGGCAAATCAGTCTTGAAATGCAGCAGGACTTCACTCTAATGTAAATATTCTGTTGTTCACAATTTGCTGTATGTATCCTTTCCGATTATTGTCATGCTATAGTTAATGCAATATATTTAACTTATAGAACATCGAAAAGGGAAATTGTTTGTAGAGGGCAATTTCTAAATCCTTTTGTTTGTCTTTTTTTTTTTTTTTTTTTTTTTTAGAATTTGAGTATGAAGGGAATTGTTATAGAGAAAACATAATTGACAATTGTGCGAAGGCTTAAGGTAAACAGCAATCTCCTGCAATAGTCTCTCAACTATGCTGAGGCGCTGAAGAGGTAAAAGCTACCTCTGTTGCAAAGGCTCTTTTATTCAACTTGTGTGAGTATTAAATTCCGAAGATAATATGCCATCTACTGCCTTTTTTTTTTTGGTGTAAATGAACTTCTCTTCCGTCGAAGGTTTGCCATGTCGGGGTCATTTTACCCGAGTATTGGCCTAAGTTTCCTCAAATCCCAAATTTCAAAATTCATGTGAAAAGTTGGCTATAAATTGAATTTAGAGGAATGTTTTTCTTCTTTAAAAGGTTGATGCTTGCCTTCAGATCATCAATTAGCCTTTACTATTATCCTCGGTTTTATTTATATCACATTTCCTTATGAATCAAACATGATCTTTTATGTTATTATCCTGCGGAGCCCTAACTGTCTGATGGATGCAAACAGCCAATGTTTGGGATTTATATGTAACTAATTGGATGGTTCTTAACTTTTGCATTTGTCTGATGCAAAATTTTGTCAGATGGTTGTATACTGGATTTGTAAATGAAATCTATATGCTTCTGCATATGTAAAATTCTTTTGCTATGGACTGGAAATCTCCAATAAATGGTAATCTTATGGTTGTAATGATGAGGGTTGGCTTGGATTGAAATAAACAGTAGAAGTGCTCACTTTACAAAAAAGGAAAAAAAAAACCAAGTGATGCAGCAACATAGCCCTTCTATATTTCCAATTTCCCTGAGTTTGTCATGGCTGCTTGAATGCTTGCGGGATCCAAACATCTTTAATAAGACAAGTAACTCATTCTTGTTGAAATAATTTTTCTGTTTCAATCTCATCCCTCTGGGAAATTGATCAAGCAAATTTTTAATCCACATCTTTTGCAACTTTATGGTTCTCCTTTCAGGGTTTCCCTAGTTTATATTTCGCACAACTTACCTACAAAACTAACAATTATGCAGGCAATCAAACAATACCATGGGCTTTGCTCTTTTTGTGCAGTTGTGTATGAAGATTGCTTAAACTATCGTTTTCTGTATTTTAGCACCATGAAGCAGAGACAAGTTGTTCAATGCAGGTATATTGGACTCCAAGGACACCTCACACTCTTCCTGCAAAAGTCATGTCGGCTGGGAATTGGTGAATTTTGTCATGAATGAAAAGAGAGAGTTATTCCCTTGAATTTAGCATAATCATATTTCACAAGGGTGACAACAATATGCAAAATTCGCTGGAGTCTTAATTCAGTTATGTCTTTCTGTTAGGATTTTGATTATTCCCAGATTTATGTGCTAATTTTATTATACATGGCATTGGTTTAGAATAAGGCAAACCCCATCTATTTTAAGCCTTCTAAAAGCTACAATATTCTTTTTTTATTGCATGATTTGAATTCATTTGTCTACTTCTCTATTCTTTTTCTTTTTCTCTTTTTTTTTTTTTTTTAAGAGTTCGTTGAGTTACTTTTGACCTCTACTTTGCTGGAGTTCTCAAAAGTTTTATTTTCCTTCAGTCATTTTCAAAATTTTGGTCTGCAAATCTCAATGCAAGGCGCATGTTCAAAATTTTGGTCTGCAGATCTCAATGCGAGGCGCATATATAATCAGAGTGAGCATTATAGCTACAAAACAATAAGGGAGATTTGGGGTACTGCCGTTAGATGGATGATGACTATTTGAGTTGTTGATGGGGTACATACATATATCGGAATTAGCGTTTTGTTACTGACATAAAAAACTTGTAGATTTATGTTTTCTCCAGTTACTGAGCGTTATTAACTCCAGGGGAAGTTATCCGTATGGTCGCTACAAAATTGCTTTTGATCTGTATTCACTTAAATATGTGTTGTCTCATGTTAGTAAATTGAGGGTAGTAGATAAATGTGTTTCATTATTTAATTTTGCTGATTTATTGACATTCAAGTTGGAAAGGTGAGAACAAAGTTTGGAGAATGATGAGAATAAAATTAACTATGGTTGTATCTGTTTCCAATAAATTTCTCTATCAATGCTGCTTAATAGTAAATTTGTTTTTATTATTTTGACGGGACATTTCTTTCGATTGGTTATTTGCACTAACTTACTTTGCTCTTTATCTTCAATGTTCGGTGAAATTTCTTGTTGCAATTGATAATCTGGAGGCCATGGGCTGCAGGAGATCTGATATATCCAACAGCATTTCTTGTTATCGTGCATTGGAAAGGTTGGAAGAGTCTCCCTTCTCCTGTGATACGATATTAAAATTGGTGTTTCTTCTTATTTTTCTCTTTATATCTCATATTTTGTTGCAGTATTGTATTGGATGTCAGCTCTGAAGCAGTCACAAAAATTTCGTATTCTATCTCTGCTTCAATACTCTGCATGTCACAAACCGAAAAAAAAATTAAGGGTTTTCAATATGGTTCTCACCTTTCGTTTTCATTTTTTCACTATAGCAAAGATCTTAGTTGACAAGGTGAAGCGTCAGAATACTTGGATCCTACGAGACATAAAGCAGAATCTAGCAATTTCTGACAATGCAACTGTTTATTGGGGGGAATCAGTCCCAGCAATCTGCAGTGAGAAGCTTACTTTCGTGTAAATATTCTGTGCCTATTGTTTGTCATGTATAACCAATATAATATGATGTCCAGTCTAATATATTCACAGTATTATGGTTAACTCCATTGATGCAAAAGATTTAATTGGTTGAAAATTGAAAAAAAAAAAGATCAAGAGTGATTTTAACTGTTTTTGTGCAGAAGCTGAGTTTTGAAGGATGCCAATGAAACAGAAGTGAAGATCATGCAAGGGCTCCAAGCGTGCTCCAATCTACTGCGGTAGACTCTCAAGTCTGTTGCAAGGATGCTGCAGTTCTGAAGAGTTGAAAGCTTTTCTTGTTTCAAGGACTATCTTTTCAACTTTGCAAGTCTTCAATTCCAGTGAGGATATACCGGTGGATTTCTGTTGAATTTTTTGAACGTTCCCTGCTTCTACAGTAAGGATTGGTTAATTCTCCGCAGGTTAACATTTTTCCTCTGTTAAGCGACTACTTTTCAAGGGACTTGCACTGTCACGAAATGTCTGGCACTGCAAGATCTCTGGACAATGTCATCGAATCTGGTTCTAAGATTCCCTTCTGGACCCATTCAACAATTGAATTTCTACAACATTTTCTGCTGACGTCCATTTCCATCTGCTGTTCGCTAAACACTTCTGCTGTTCTGGATTTGTTGATGTGCTTTAATCATGGTTAGCAGTTCTGGTAGCCAATTTGCAACTTCTGACGTGCCTTCTTTTCTTTCATTCTGGAAGGGGCTTATGTATTTATGTAATTTTACTTTTCGTTCTGTGATGAAGAAAGACAGTTTAAGTTTTATCCAGCGGGTTATGATATCATTATTGAAATAATACTTTCTGTAAATTCATATGTAGAATTGTTGACTTGGGGAGTGTTACGTTAACTGATGGTGGTAATTGGTCTAAATTATCTCGTTTAAGAATTAGAAGAGAAAATTTCATCTTAATTATACTCTATGATTTTCATTGGAGATAAGTAGGCCCCCCCTTTTTTCCCAAAAAAAGGTGAACACAAATAATCAAATTTAAAAATGAATTTCATCTATAGTCTAATGTGGTCTAATATTGCACTGAATTACTTGCCCCTCTTACGTGATCAGGATATGCGCTATCAATCTAGACAATTATATGATAATTTAAAAAATCTCGAACTTTATTATAATTATATCACCATTCGAGTTGGTTATTTTTTATTGAAAATTTTAGAATCGATTATTTTGTCTATTGAAGCGTCAGAAGGCTAGCTCGACTTGTCCTTGCTCACAAAAAAGAAATGTATGCTACTGGCTTGTTTGTAAATTCTTCGTGTATATTCACTCTTTATCACAATTAATGATGTATGAAATTAGTCAGCGATACATCAATGATTAATTTCTGCAAAAGGATGTAAATACGTGTATTTTTATAGATAATTTCTGTATGAAATATGTGTATGAAAAATGAATTTCATTGATCATATATATATTACATGAGCTAATAAATTATAAACTCAATATTGTAAGAATAATACTACACATATAACTCATTTACAATCAAATCTCCCTGCAACCTGATAAGTTGACAAAATCTTATTGGAATATAATTACCATGTTATGCTTTATAACTTTTCTTATTCTTTTTTTTTTCCTCTCTTCTAATGAATTTTGCCAACTCAGCTTATAAAGAGTTAGTTACAAAATTTGATTGTAGATATAGGTAGCATTGCTCATATCATAGTCAACCCAATCAATCTAAAAAATAGTTCATTTTGAAAAGACACGACTCCAAAAATTTAGGATAAAAGTAGCCAATTTCTGCAATTTTATTATTATAATAGTTGTTAATTATTTACTGTATTTGACCCAAATTTATATAAGTGGTATTATACTCACAAAGTCTATGTATAAAATTTGTATACAAAGATGATGTGAGACCACTCATTCAATCTCATATAGCTCATCAGTATTTATTATATTAACAACTCATTAACTTTGTATACATTTATTATAATTTGTATATTAATCTTTCCATTCATTCTTGCAATTGTATAGCTAGCTTCATGCTAATTACACGTGAATTTGATATACAATTTAATACGCTAGATCACTAGAGTATGTAATTAAACATGACCATGCAAGTAAATATTATTTAATGGATATAATGGTAATGTCACTACTAAATTTGATTATTTATGTCCAAATTAAAATAGATAATTTTTGTTGAAAGGAATTTCCTGCTATGGTTGACGGCATTTCTATGACTATTACTTTTTATCATTATTATCATTGTCCCTTTATCCTTCAACTCTATATCGTACTAAAAAGCAGCTAGTTCAAAGCATAATTAAAGCAAAGGCAAAACTAATTATGTGTTAGCACTCCTGATTATTGAAGAAACGAATTGTATATCAGAATATAGCCTGTATAAGTCGATCCTTTCGGCAAAGACTTTAGGTTTCGCGCGTCAATTCATATTTATTTTAGAAGAGTTATGTTGCTCTTACAAGCTATTAGTATAAACGCTTCCTCGTATAAATTTATGAGATATTATTAAATGATTATCACATCTTTCACATTAATTAATATAATTAAAGTTTAAAATTCACTTATCTAATCCAATCATGATACAACGATTGTAGCAAATGTGTAAAAACCACAAACAAGTGTATAAAAATCGTAAATGAGTAAATAAAAGTTGTAAAGTTATAAATGAGTAAATAAAAATTGTGAACATAATTTTTATTCACTTATTCACTTATTTACGACCATTGAAGAGAGCAATAACGTGAAGGCTATGAGGGTTGATGAACTAATTGGTTCTTTTCAAGCATATGAGATGGGGCCGGAGTTGAGGAAGAAGGAAAAGAGCCTTGCTTCTCTGTCGCTTCAGAAAAGAAAAAATGTGATTATTCTGATGATAAGCAAATTGCGTATTGAACAAAGAAATTTGCCAAATATATAAAGAAGAATCTTAAGAAGAAAAATCCTGAGAAAGTACAAAAAGTAAAGAGTTTTGATGCAAAGACATTTATCAAAGAACCAACAAGAAGATTCAAGAAAAATCTGATAAGAAAGGCTAAATACAATGCTTCGAATTTAAAGGATTTGGACATTTATAATCTGAATGTCCGAACTACAAAAGAATGATGGATAAAGGACTGTGTGAGTGATTACTCAGAAACAGATTCTGATGAAGGAGAATATTCAAGTAACTTTGTTGCATTTGCTAGTAACATGTTTGATAAAGGCAAAGCAGTCGTATCTGACATAACTGAGCAAAACAGATCAGACAATGATAAAACATATGCTGAGGAGGAAGCTAACTATCAAGAGGAACTTCAACTTGCTTATAATGCACTTTATAAAACATGGGAAAAATAGAAAGCTCAAATCAATAATCTGCAAAAAGAGAGAGAAATTCTCAGATGTGAGAAGGCATATGCTAAAGAATGCATGAGTAAACAAGAGAGTTGTGAATCAGAAAACTGAAGAGATTGAGAAACTCATATCAGAACTTGCAGAAGCTCATAAGTGCATTTATGAACTTAAAATTGGTTCAGCTCGACTGGATCGATCAAGTTTTAAGCCTTGGAAGAAAAAGCACAAATGAACATGGCTTAGGATTCGATGAAGGTAATATTGCTTCAACTTCCAAAAAAGTTTTTGTTAAAGGTTCAACTATCATTTTAGGTTCAAGTTCAGATGCTAGCTCTCAAAACTCAGAAGGGAAAGATGTTTTTGTCTCATCCATGAGTTCTTTTAAGTCAAGCCTAGGAAAGGTAACCAAATTTGGTCCTACTTGTTATTTTTGTTGTGTAAAAGGTCACATTAGGCCTAGATGTTATAAGCTGTAGAGCCTATTGCATAAGAAATCTAAACAGCTTGGATAGTTACTTAAGACTCGACCAGTTTGGATTAAGAAACAGGTAACTGTGTTCCATATTGCATTTACTCTTTAAAATCTACAGTTAATGATTTTTGGTATTTTTGACAGTGGATGCTCAAGACATACGACAGGGAACAAGAACTTCTTGAAAGACATCATATATTGTAAGAAAAGGATCGTCATGTTTGGTGATGGAGCTAAAAGCAAAGTGCTAGGTAAAGGTAATTTGTGTGTTGAAGGTTTGCCTAAGTTGAAAATGGTTTGTTTGTCGAAGAGCTATAAACTAATTTAATCAGCATTAGCCAAATTTGTGATGACGAATTTAAGGTGAAATGTACAAAAAGTAGATGCATGGTTTTAGACAAACATAAAAATTGCATTCTTGAAGACATAAGATCAAATGACAATTGCTATTTGTTGACAAACGTTAATGCATTTTTTGTCAAAATATTAGATTTAGAGTTATGGCACCAAAAGGCAGGACACATAAACTATAAGGACTTAGCTAACTAAGACTGGAACAGTTAAGGGTGTTCCTACTCTTGATGACAAACCAGATGGTATTTGTGGATCATGTCAGTTAGGCAAACAAATAAGAGGATTACATAGCTCTAACACACACCTTAGCACCTTTAAGATTCTAGATTTGTTGCATATGACCTTATGAGACCTATGCAAAATGAGAGCATTGCAGGAAAAAGGTATATTTTTGTTGTTGTTGATGACTTTTCAAGGTTTACTTGAGTTGAATTCATCTATGAAAAATTTGATACATTTGAAGTTTTTAGGAACTTATGTGTTAAACTTGAGAATGAGCAAAATATGAACATTGGTAGAATTATAAAAATTTGAAGTGATCACCAAAAAGAATTTGAAAATGTTTCCTATGCAGATGTTTGTAAATTTCATGTTATATCTCATAAATTGTCAGCTCCAAAGACACCTGAATAAAATAGAGTGGTAGAACGGAAGAACAAGACTTTACAAGAGATGGCAAGGGTCATGCTAAACAGCAAAGCTAACGAAAAGGCTATGGGCAAAGGCTATCAGCACAACATGCTTATCTCCAATATAGTGTTCTTATGACTTGGAACAACACAAACCCCCTATGAAATTCTGAAAGGAAGGAAACCTAACCTTAAATGTTTTCATGTTTTTGGTTGCAGGTGCTTCATCTTGAAATGGTTATGTACGCATGGGTTGAAATGACCAATTTCAGACGAAATAAATAATGTATATAGCAAAAAATTAATGACTAATGTTACGAATATAATCTATTTATAAAATTTACACATCAATTTTATTGTATGTGATAGTCATTTTATTCATCATTATTTTCTTATTTAATTTTAATATATGCTAAAATTGTGTTAGATCAGGTTACATAAAAAAGTTGTATAAATGTTGTCCATATAACATTAATAATTGTGATCATACGAAATTACTTTTTTATTTGATAAGAAGGGGAAAAGATTTTGATGTAGCAACTATACCAAATACAACAACTGTAGCAACCGTGTAAAAATCGTAAATAAGTGAATAAAAGTTGTAAAGTTATAAATGAGTAAACAAAAATTGTAAATGTAATTCTTATTTACTTATTTACAATTTTTATTACACTTGTTTATGATTTTTACATATTTAGCACGATTGCTTACTGATACAACAACTATACTATAGTGGGACTCGATAAGAAGTGTCAAATGAAAAAATATTTTAGGCATTTAGTCAGTTCACATTTTTTTGAATATATCAATTAATAAACAAAATCTATAGATCTTGTCAAATTATTATCCTACATTTGTATATCAATATTACAAGCACGTCACTGTTATGTCAAGTGTAGCATAGATCAAGTACACACTAACCCAAGAGTATACTTTGAATAAACTGTTATGATTTGTAATATGCTATAAGATTTTTATTTTATCTTAATTTGAATGTTATATTTTTCATGATTATTCGTTTTTTAAATATATACACTTAAAATTCTCTTTTGAAAGACATAACATTTCATAACTTAAAAAGAAAATCTTGAAAAAAAATCAATAATCTTCTCTTATGTTTGGTTTGACTAAAGCATTGAGAAACAGTATGGTCTCATTAAATAGAACAAAATTGATCCTCTAAGATTATGAAAATATTCCCAAATCTTTTTTAAAATAGGTTAAGGCATGTCATTTATATAATTCTATGGCTTAATTATTTTCAAAGCCGACCAATTTTTATGACAAAGCATCCCTGTAGTTTAGGCATCTCATTACTCGTCTCTCTTTTCTTAATTACCTTACTGCCAAATTACTACAAGAATTGAAGCTCTCGTGACATGTTGCTTTGTTTGTGCGTGTGTTGTGGTTGTTGTTGTTGGTCATGCAGGTGTTTGTTCAACCATTGAATCATTTTCTCATTTAGCCAAGGACTCATTTCTAGCACATTGCAGTGGCTCTGATCAACTATCGAAAGCAGAAAAGCTGCTATATAGGCATATGCGTTGGAAAAAGTTGAAGCTTAATTATAACATTTGAAATTTCTTAATGTTATAAACATATAAGTGGATTACTACCACTTACATGATTAGTGGACTCACCACTACAAATATATAAGTGGATTACTACCACTTACATGATTAGTGGAGTCACCACTATTTTTAGTGTGCCCATGTGAGAAATATGTTTTCATTTTTAATTGATTTATTGTTAGGTACTATTACATTAATGACCATTCATACTTCTATATAAATAGGCATACAACATTTGTAATGTGTGTATGAAAATGCAAAGAAGAGAACAAGGAAAACTCTCTCATTTTCTTATTCTTTCACTTGTTTCTTTATTTCTATTATTAATTTGGTTTGCATTCGAGGAGTGATTCACATTTCTTTCACTTCCTTTTGTTACTTATATTACATATAAGTAAACTTCATTACACCACCAATCCATACTTTTATTCACTTAAATTATAACACGTTATCACCACGAATTATTTTTCCAAAGGTATGTTGTTTATCTTACCATATTCTTTCAATTATTATTCGATCAATTTTTATTCTTAATTTGTTCTTATTAATATTAAATATATGTTAACTACCTTATGAGTATGCTCTGTGGTTGCCATTATATTGGATCTTCCACATCAGAAAATAAGGCTAGTTTTATAATATTAAAATCATCTTATTATCCATCTTACTTTATTATGTTCATATTCTTGTTGTATTGTTTGTGTCATCATTTATGTTTCAAATTTATTTGTTTATAGCCGCGACTTAAAGTTTTCTGGCCTAAATTCATTTGGTCGTGACTTTAAGTCTTTTGGCAATTAATTTACATTACTTGCGTTATTATTTAAACTGTCAATGTTAATCCAACTCAGAACCTGAAGTTCTAATTCCTAATAATTAAATTTGTTCATTTTGATTAGATAATGGCAAATTTCAAAAAATTGATGTTTGAGCCATTGTTGCATAATGGAGACAATTATTTAGATTGGGCTGATGATGTTGTACTTCACTTGAATTCCATGGGCATCGGACACACCATAACAAATGAGAATACTGCATCCCTGCAGAATCAGTCTAAGGCCATGATATTATTGCATCATCATTTAAGTAAAGGCCTGAAATCTGAATATACAACTATAACTGATCCATTAGCTCTTTGGAACAATTTGAAAGAAAGATTTGATCAGCAAAGAACAATAATATTGCCAAGGACCCGATTCCAATGGCAGAATTTGAGACTTCAAGATTTCAAAACAATAAGCGAATATAACTCAGCCATGTTCAGAATTGTATCTCAATTAAGGTACTGTGGGCAAACTGTTACTGAAGAGGAGATGTTAGAGAAAACACTATCTACATTTCATCCCTCCAACATGATCCTGATGCAACAATATCGAGAGCGTAAATTTAAGAAATACACTGAGTTGATATCATGTCTTTTGGTTGCTGAGCAAAACAATGAAATCCTATTGAAAAATCATCAATTACGTCCCACTGGATCTACAACGTTTCCTGAAGTGAATGCTATGTCATTTAATAAACGAGGTGGCAAGAGTGGTCGTGGTTTTGGCAGAAAAATGTTCCAACCTAGAGGTGGCAATTTCAAGAAATTTAAACCAAACCACCAGAAGTGGAACAGAAATGACTCGACATATGACAAAGAAAAAGGTCATCAACTCAAACCACAAAGAAGCAATGAAAGTACTTGCTATAGATGTGCCGCAAAGGGCCATTGGTCACGTACTTGCCGTACACCAAAGCATTTAGTGGATCTGTATCAGGCTTCCATAAAGAATAAGGGAAAGAATGTTGAGACAAATTATATAGATGACCCAGTGGGTGACACTGATTTTGATATCTCGGATTTCTTTCCTAGTTCAGATGAAGCTATTGGTCAGATAATGATTACTGAAAATGCCCCAGCCAACTGAATAACTATTACTTTCTCGCTTTTGTTATATTTTGTAATGATGTCCTATTTTAATTTTTTTTGTTTTGATCTATCTTTTATTTACTTTCTTTATAAATAGTTTTGATATGCTTTTGTTTAGCATAAAATCATATCTAATGTAAACTTTTGTAATGAAAGGCAATGGACATCAAGACTTTATCTTTGCCTAAAAATGATGGAAATCTGTGCCTAGTTGATAGTACAACCACACATACAATTCTTAAAGATAAAAAATATTTCCTAAATTTAACTTTTCTGGAAGTAAAGGTTAACACTATATCAGGGTCCGGAAACATGATTGAGGGCTCTAGAAGAGCCACAATAATGCTGATAAATGGTACTAAGTTGAATATTAATAATGCCTTATATTCAAGCAAATCTAGAAGAAATTTGCTCAGTTTCAAAGATATAAGACATAATGGATATCATATTGAGACATGTTGCGAAAATAATATTGAATTCCTTTGTATTACCTCAAATGTCTCAGGACAGAAATTAATATTAGAGAAGCTTGAAGCTTTCTCTTCTAGGTTATATTACACATATATAAGGTCCATTCAAACATACGCGGTTATGAAACAGAAGTTTAATGATCCTAAGACTTTTATGTTATGGCATGACCGTCTTGGTCACCCAGGATCATCAATGATACGTAGAATTGTTGAGAATACAAATGGACACCCACTAAAGAGTCAGAAAATTCTTCTGTCCAATGAAACTACTTGTACCGCTTGTTCGCAAGGAAAATTGATTGTTATACCATCTCTCTCTAAGATTGGTCAAGAATCCCCATCATTTTTACAAAGAATCCAGGGAGATATATGTGGACCTATTCATCCACCGAGTGGACCTTTTCGCTATTTTATGGTTCTAATTGATGCTTCTGCACGGTGGTCTCATGTATGTTTGTTATCAACTAGAAATATTGCATTTGCAAAGCTACTTGCTCAAATTATAAAATTACGGACACATTTTCCAGATTATCCTATTAGGTCCATACGTTTGGATAATGCTGGTGAGTTTACATCAAAAGTTTTTGATGATTATTGTATGTCCGTTGGAATTGATATTGAGCATCCTGTCCCATATGTTCATACCCAAAATGGTTTGGCAGAATCACTTATAAAGCGACTGCAGATAATTGCACGAACTTTATTATTGAGAACACAGTTGCCAACCTTTGTCTGGGGCCATGCTATTTTACATGCTGCATCATTGATCAGATTAAGGCCCACTGCTTATCATGAATATTCACCAATATAACTTGTACTTGGCCAACAACCCAATATATCCTATTGCTCCCCCAAAGCGGACAAAAATCGGGCCTCGACGCCGGTTGGGGATATATGTAGGTTACAATTCTCCATCTATTATCAGATATTTGGAACCCATGACGGGTGATATTTTTACTGCACGATTTGCAGATTGTCATTTTGATGAGACAGTTTTCCCACCTTTAGGAAAAAAGAAAATGCCTCTCAAAGTTGGGCATATGCCTCCTGAAAGAAATCCAGAACTTTCTTGGAATGTGAAAACATTGTCTCATCTTGATCCTCGCACATCTCAATGTGAAAATGAAGTGCAAAGGATGATATATCTTCAGCCTATCGCTAATCAGATGCCAGATGCATTTACTGATGCAGCCAAGGTAACAAAGTCACATATACATGCTGCAAATACACCGGCTCGAATTGAGATTCCTGTTAAGCAAACCCTTAAAGCAACAATAAATAATCAAACTATTGCACGCCAGAAGCGTGGCAGACCCCTTGGATCAAAAGATGCTATCCCTCGAAAAAGAAAATTGATTAATAATGGTCCTAACATAAATGATGATCGAGCTAAAGGATCCACATTCTCTGATTTGTCTCCTGAAATGACAAATGTTCCTAAGGAGACACCTGCCACTAAAGAGGCACAAGTTGTTGATGAAATGCATGTTCCTGAAGTGACAGCTGAATTTAAAAATGAGGAAATTTCTATTAATTATGCTTATACTAGAGAAATGTGGAAACGTGATGAAATGGTCATTGACGATGTATTTTCATTTGCAGTAGCCACTAATATTATGAATGATGATTTTGAACCATACACAGTGGATGAATGTAGACAAAGGCATGACTGGCCTAAATGGAAAGAAGCAATTCAAGCAGAATTATCTTCTTTGGCCAAACGTGAAGTCTTTGGACCTGTAGTCTAAACGCTTAAAGATATCAAACCCGTTGGATATAAATGGGTATTTACTAGAAAACGAAATAAGAATAATGAGATTGCCAGATATAAAGCCCGGCTAGTAGCTCAAGGTTTTTCTCAGAGACCGGGTATTGATTTTGATGAAACTTATGCTCCAGTAATGGATATTATCACTTTTAGATATTTGATCAGTTTGGTAGTCTCGAAAAAACTTCACATGCGCCTTATGGATATGGTAGCTGCTTACTTGTATGGTAAATTAGATTCTGATATATATATGAAACTCCCTGAAGGATTTAAATTGCCTGAAGCAATTAAAACACAACCAAGGAGTATGTATTCACTTAAGTTGCAGAGGTCCTTATATGGATTGAAACAATCTAGGAGAATGTGGTACAATCATCTTAGTGAATACTTGATTAAAGAAAGGTACATTAATGATCCCATATGCCCTTGTGTGTTTATAAAAAGATCAGAATCTGGTTTTGCTATTATAGCAGTATATGTTGATGACATGAATTTAATTAGAACCCCTGAAGAAATCCAAAATACGGCTGAATATTTGATGAGAGAATTTGAAATGAAAGATTTAGGAAAAACAAAATATTGTCTCGGCCTGCAGATCGAGCATAACTCTGACGGTATATTTATTTACCAATCAGCATATACAGAAAAGCTTTTAAAACGGTTTAATATGGATAAGGCTCATCCACTGAGTACCCCAATGGTTGTTAGATCTCTTGATCCTAAAAAGGATCTATTCCGTTCTAAAGAGGATGACGAACAGTTACCTGATCCTGAAGTGCCATATTTGAACGCTATAGGTGCATTAATGTATTTAGTGCAATGTACTAGACCTGATATTGCATTTGCAGTTAATTTGTTAGCAAGGTTTAGTTCCACACCCACTAGACGGCATTGGAACAGGATCAAACATATTTTTCGCTATCTTCAAGGAACTATTGATCTGGGATTATTTTTTTCATATGAGCCTTTTAAAAATCCTGGATTGGTCGGATATGCTGATGCCGGTTATTTATCTGATCCCCATAAAGCTCGATCACAAACTGGATATGTTTTCACTTATAATGGGACCGCAATTTCATGGCGATCTATTAAACAGAGTTTGGTTGCTACTTCTTCTAACCACTCTGAAATACTTGCATTGCATGAGGCCACTCTGAAATACTTGCATTGTATATGGTTACGTTCTGTTATTCAACACATCTAGAATTCGTGCAAATTATCTCCTACTATAAATCTTCCAACAATCATATATGAAGATAATGCAGCATGTATTGCTCAAGTCCGAGGAGGATATATTAAAGGAGACAGAACAAAGCACATTTCACCGAAGTTCTTCTACACGCATGAACTTCAAGAAAGTCAAAAGATCGATGTGAAGCAGATACGTTCAAATGACAATCTTGCAGATTTGTTCACTAAAACTTTACCAACATCAACATTTGAGAAGCTAGTATACAAAATCGGTATGCGACGGCTCAACAAGCAATCAATTTGACAAGAGATCTTCTACCATGATCAGGGGAAGCATTGTGGACACATGTGTACTGTACTCTTTTTTCCTTCGATCGGGTTTTGTCCCACTGGGTTTTCCCGACAAGGTTTTTAATGAGGCAGTAAAACACGTCCAACACCACTTCATAATTTGTTGTATAATTGTATTTCTTTATTTTGGTTTTTATCCCACTGGGTTTTTCCTTAGTAAAGTCAAATACAATTAAGTGGTAGAATCCAAGGGGAAGTCTTATAAACATATAAGTGGATTACTACCACTTACATGATTAGTGGACTCACCACTACAAATATATAAGTGGATTACTACCACTTACATGATTAGTGGAGTCACCACTATTTTTAGTGTGCCCATGTGAGAAATATGTTTTCATTTTTAATTGATTTATTATTAGGTACAATTACACTAATGACCATTCATACTTCTATATAAATAGGCATACAACATTTGTAATGTGTGTATGAAAATGCAAAGAAGAGAACAAGGAAAACTCTCTCATTTTCTTATTCTTTCACTTGTTTCTTTATTTCTATTATTAATTTGGTTTGCATTCGAGGAGTGATTCACATTTCCTTCACTTCCTTTTGTTACTTATATTACATATAAGTAAACTTCATTACACCACCAATCCATACTTTTATTCACTTAAATTATAACACTTAAATGGGCTCTAAACTGAACCCTAGATTTATGGCTGAAAATTGTGTGTCATATGAGCCTACTAGTTTACAATTGCCCATCTCCCAAAAGTATAAATTTTCACTCGAAAGTGACTTTTCAATTCACTAGAAATTGTATTTTTAAGTCACAAAATTACTTTTCAAATTACAGGTTGCTCCCAAATTATATTTTTCCATTACTTTAACTTAAATATCAATTACCTATATAAAATTTCAATTACACATCTTTCAAATTTATGATTTTCAGTTGAAAATGTAAGTAAATTTTCCACTTGAAAATGTATTTTCAAATTTAGCAGAAATTTTAATTTCAAGCAACTCAAATTAATAATATCAGTTTTGTATTGATTAATAATATCAAAATTATGATGCATTTTAAAATTATTTAATACATTCATAAATTGTTTTTTGGTTTTTACATGAGATCAAATTTACGAAAATTATTTAAGGTACTTAAAGATTTTATAAAAATTATTGAGCTCAGTATATTTCTTTTTCTTTCGGTCTAGTTTATTCTCAAAATTTTTGTAATTTTATGGATTAAATGAAATTTTTTATGTATCTCAAATGAAGGGAGGTTCACTTTGATTCTCAAAATTTTGCAATTATTTTACTTTGATTTTGACTCTAAAATTCATATATGTTAAAATAAATATCACAACAATTTATTTAAAATTTATTTCACTAAAAAAGTTCAGTACTTGATTTTTTATAGATCTTGGAATATGGCTCTGCAACCTTGGACTACGGCTCATGACTTTTTAAAATGTTAAGGATAGTTAGTGATTGAGTTTTGATAATTGATTTCTAAGTAATATTTAAGCAAACTCAAGGGTAGTTAATGAAATTAACCCATTAAACATTTATTTATTTAATGCTATTGAATAACTGTCCAAAATGGTTGAACTATCGAACAAATTAACTGAGCAATAATTTAATGCTTTGTTTGATACTTAATTAAACATTAAAAATATTAAAATTTATATATATTTCTCATAAACAACCCAAACACCCATTATCTTCTATATTCTCCAACTGTAATTGTATGGTTGAATATACAATTAAAAAGAAAAAGGAAGTAATAGAATTCAATAAACTGCTATGTATGAACATAGCAACGTCATGGATAATGCTGTAGTTTTTAAGATAAATTGGGACTTGAGTTTTTGATTAATATTTGATTAATTTACTTTGAAAAACTAATTTACATACATCCATATCTATGATTATTCTGCATCTTAGAAACAAATCAATCCTTCTAAGTTCTTCCCCAAATTTGTATTTAATAATGACTTGTAATTAATTAACAAATATCAAGTGAATAATTAGGTAATATCATGAATGATGTGATAATGTTAAAGACTATACAATATTAACAACCAATCAATTAAAGTTCTTTAATATGGTATATATCTGATGATCAATGGGACCACATTATATATTTGTCTACCATTAGATTAAGGTAGTGCTACTTTCGATATCTCCTCATATACGTATTCAAAGATATACATTAATTTTTGATACTAAGCCAGTATACAAACTGAGATAAATTGACGCATGCATGGTTGAGGTCACGTGTATGTCATGTGATTTTAGACAATAATTGCATCAATATACAATTAATACTCAGTTACAAGGGCAAAGTTGTTACCTTGAGCTCAAGAAAGCCATAAAGGCATACGTCAATGACGCGAATATTATGGATAGTTCAGTGATTCGATGATGTGAGAGTCTTAAATGAACGTCGCAACATTGAAGATGTATGATTTGGGCTAGAAGTTTTGAGGAATAAGTACAATACTATCATTAATTACTCAATCAAAGTGCTTTAATACGGTATTTATCTTATCTATGAGACGAAATTGTGAAGTATATAGTGTCACAGCCCGCCCAATTTGCTTGCTAGAGTGGTCCAAAATGTGCACAAAGACTTGGCCCGATTTCTAGAAGACTTGCAACCCAAGCCCATTTTCTAGAAACTCTAGCAAAGTCAAATATGTAATACTCTCACATGTAAATATACATTGTCAAAGGTAGTTCACCTACCACACCTAAATTAGGTAGGACTCAATTATGGCCATTGGATGTATTGAATCCTAGCCATTCATTTGGGAGGTGGATTAGTATAAATACCCCTCCAAGACTCATTTGTTAGCATCCCACAAATCCAAGCTAATCCAAGCAATTACAATACAAAGCACTGTAAGAGTTCTCTTGTGTAATACAAATCTCATTTGCATTAGCAATACTTGCCTCTAAGTTCCATCTCTTCTTCTAGCCTCTAAAGTTCTTTTGGCTCAACGGTCCTAACTTCTCCTTGAGTGAGAAGCAAACTATAAGGCTTACTTAGTAACTTTCGGGTTCAAGTTGCCTAAGTACCGCACGAGCAGCTGCGCTAAACTCTAAGCTCGTGACAGTTGGTATCAGAGCACGGTTCGAGCACAAGAGCAAATGGCATCCGACATGGAGATGAATGTGGAGGAGCAAGTCCGCGGACGTGAGGAACAACCTCAACCTCAACCACGCCCACAAGGAAAACGAGGTAAGTCCAAAGCTCTCTCCTCGGAATCCTTAGAGCCTCGTGTTGCTAGCATTGAGCAATCCCTTTCGAGTATGGACAATACTATTGAGGGCCTCTCCGATCGTCTCGAAGGCCTAGAGACGGATTATGGAGAGATCACCCAAGCAACAAAGTCCACAATACTCGAGTTTAGTGAAAATCTCACACGAGAGCTCGCTAGCTTACGAAGCTTTGTGGAGCGTGAGTTGCGGGCAATCCGTGCGGAAGTCGAAGAATCACGCACGGAATGGGAGAAGCATCGTTGCGAACGTACTAGCCCTTCCTACTCAAGTCCTAGTGGGCTAAGCAACATGCAAGTGCCAACTTCCGCCACATACCATGGCACTCGCAACGCCACGGAAGTCGAAAACTTCCTATTCGGCTTGGAGCAATATTTTGAGGCGAAAGGTGTCTATGATGATGCTTCGAGGATAGGCATTGCACCTACTTTCCTTCGTGATGCAGCCCAATTATGGTGGCGTCGTAAGCATGGCGACGCGGGCAAAGGCATCGTCATCCTCCGCACATAGGAGGACTTCAAGAGAGAGCTACGGAAGCATTTCTCTCCAAGCAATGCGGAAAAGGAGGCAAGGGGTCGCCTCCACCGTTTGAAGCAAAGCGGCACCATTCGCGAATACATCAAAGACTTCACCATAATCATCCTTGAAATCGAAGGTATGTCCGAAAAAGACTCCCTCTTCTACTTTCTTGATGGGCTCAAAGATTGGGCAAGGGTTGAGCTTGAGAGGCGTGGTGTGCAAAACCTTGATGACGCCATAGCCATAGCCGAATCCCTCGTCGACTACACATCCCAATCGAAGGAAAGAAAGCCCAACCATGGCAAAGGTGGGGGAGAGCGAAACGCCAAGAAAGGACATGACCGAAGGGATGGTGGTGCGCGCAAGGCTTTCAGAGGGGACAAACGAGATACGCTTAACAAAGGTAAGTTCGAAGCCCCTAAACCTAAAAGTCCTTGCTTTATATGTGATGGTCCTCATTGGGTTCGGGATTGCCCAAAGAGGAAGACTCTCAACGCCCTTGCCGCTCAACATGAGGGCGTAAACAATGAAGAGCCACAAGCGGGGATGGGTTCTCTCCGCACAATTGGCACACTCAAAAGACCCACATCTATGCAAAAGGGTCTTATGTATGTGAGCGCCACAATCAATGGCAAAGACGTGCGTGCGATGCTTGACACGGGAGCCACGCATAATTTCGTTTCGGAGGACGAGGCCAAACGGCTAGGCCTCAAATACACCAATGGAGGTGGCACCATCAAGGCGGTAAACTCACCCGCCAAGGCAATCTTAGGAGTGTCCAAGGCAACAACGGTACAACTTGGCACATGGAACGGTAAGCTTGATTTCTCCATTGTTCCCATGGATGATTTTCAAGTAGTGCTTGGCATGGAATTCTTCGACCAAGTCCATGCTTTCCCCATACCATCTTCCAACTCCCTCAACATACTCGACGGGAGTCATTCATGCATGGTTATGGCGGAGCGTGCAACAAAAGTTGAAGGCAAAATGCTCTCCGCACTACAATTCAAACGGGGAATGAAGAAGGATCCAAGTTTCCTCGCCACCGTTCGAGAACTAAATGATGGGGAGGACGTTGCCATTACCAAGGACCCAATGACAAGGCAAATTCAAGCCATCCTTGAGAAATACAAGGATGTCATGCCCCAAGAACTTCCAAAGAAGTTGCCTCCACGACGGGAAGTGGATCATGAGATCGAGTTGGAGCCCGGTGCAAAGCCTCCAGCCATGGCGCCTTATCGCATGGCGCCACCCGAACTTGCGGAGTTGAAGAAGCAACTCCAAGATTTACTTGATGCGGGTTACATCCAGCCCTCCAAAGCTCCATATGGTGCACCCGTCCTCTTCCAAAAGAAGAAGGATGGATCTCTCCGCATGTGCATCGACTATCGGGCACTCAACAAGGTAACAATCAAAAACAAGTACCCAATACCTTTGATTGCGGAGTTGTTCGACCAACTTGGGAAGGCTCGATACTTCACCAAGCTTGATTTGAGATCGGGGTACTATCAAGTGCGCATCGCAAAGGGTGACGAACCAAAGACCGCGTGTGTAACAAGGTACGGTGCTTATGAATTTCTTGTTATGCCATTCGGTCTCACCAATGCACCCGCCACCTTTTGTACTCTCATGAACAAGCTCTTTCATCCCTATCTTGATCGGTTCGTGGTAGTCTACTTGGATGACATTGTTGTCTATAGCACAACTCTTGAAGAGCATGTGCGACACCTCCAACAAGTCTTCCAAGTCCTCCGCGACAACGAGCTTTATGTCAAAAAAGAAAAATGCTCTTTTGCACAACAAGAGGTAGAATTTCTTGGCCATCGAATTCGGGATGGGAAGCTTATGATGGATCAAGCGAAGGTGAAGGCCATTCAAGAATGGGAGCCTCCAACCAAGGTACCCGAACTTAGATCTTTCCTTGGGTTGGTTAATTATTATCGGCGGTTTATCATGGGCTACTCAGCCAAGGCCGCCCCTCTCACGGATCTTCTCAAGAAGAACCGCTCATGGCACTGGTCCGAAAAGTGCCAACATGCCTTCGAAGAACTAAAGAAGGCCATATGTGAAGAACCGGTATTGGTATTACCCGACCACACCAAGCCTTTTGAATTGCACACGGATGCATCCGACTTTGCCATAGGGGGAGTTCTCATGCAAGAAGGGCACCCTATTGCATATGAGAGCCGCAAGCTCAATGATACGGAGCGGAGATATACGGTCCAAGAAAAGGAGATGACCGCCATCATCCATTGCCTACGGGTTTGGCGACACTACTTGCTTGGTTCCCACTTTGTCATCAAAACCGACAATGTGGCAACAAGCTATTTCCAAACTCAAAAGAAGCTCAGCCCCAAGCAAGCAAGATGGCAAGATTTCTTGGCCGAGTTCGACTATAGCCTCGAGTATAAAACGGGCAAGGCAAATGTTGTGGCCGATGCCCTAAGTCGCAAGGCGGAACTTGCCACCCTAAGTGCAAGTCGTCCACAAAGTGTGCTCATTGACCGCATCAAACAAGGCCTAGAGCACGATCCCTTAGCCAAAAATCTCTTGAAGTTGGCAAGTGAGGGGAAGACACGACGCTTTTGGCTTGATGAAGGCCTACTCCTCACAACCGGGAATCGCTTGTTTGTGCCAAGACATGGGAACTTGCGGAAGGAAATCATCAAGGAGTGCCACGACTCTAAGTGGGCTGGTCACCCAGGTATGGCACGAACCCTTGCGCTCGTGCAAGATTCTTATTATTGGCCTCAAATGTGGGAAGACGTGGAAGGCTATGTCAGAACTTGCCTTGTGTGCCAACAAGACAAGGTTGAGCACCAACGTCCAGCGGGTTTGCTAGAACCCCTACCAATTGCGGAAAGGCCATGGCAAAGTGTGTCGATGGACTTCATCGTGGCCTTGCCAAAATCCGAAGGGTACGGGAGCATCATGGTGGTAGTCGATCGCTTTAGCAAATACGCCACCTTCATACCCGTTTCTACGGATTGCACAGCGGACGAAGCCGCTCGAGCATTCCTCAAACATGTAGTGAAGCTATGGGGAGTTCCACAAAACATTGTAAGTGATCGTGACCCTCGCTTCACCGGTCGATTTTGGGGAGAACTCTTTAAATTGTTGGGGACCGACTTAAGCTTCTCTACAAGCTTTCATCCCCAAACCGATGGGCAAACCGAGCGCATAAATGCCTTGCTCGAGTTGTATTTAAGGCATTATGTGAGCGCTCACCAACATGATTGGGCAAAGTTGCTTGATGTTGCCCAATTCTCTCATAACCTCCAAAGGAGCGAGGCAACGGGCAAGAGTCCCTTCGAGATTGTGACGGGACAACAACCAATGACTCCACATGCCATAGCCTCGACATATGGAGGAAAGAGCCCCGCGGCCTACAAGCTTGCAAAGGAGTGGCACGAACAAGCCGACATCACAAGAGCATGCTTGGACAAGGCCGCCAAAAAGATGAAGAAGTGGGCGGATACAAAGAGACGGAACCTCACATTTCAAGAGGGGGACTTGGTACTCGTCAAGCTCCTACCCCAACAATTCAAATCACTTCAAAAAGTGCACAAGGGGTTGGTTCGAAAATATGAGGGTCCTTTCCCAATTATCAAACGAGTGGGTGAAGTCTCTTATAAGGTACGCTTGCCCCCTAACCTCAAGATCCATCCGGTCTTTCATGTGAGCTTCCTCAAGCCCTATCATGACGACAAGGAGGATCCAAGTCGAAGCGAGGCCAAACGAGCACCCACAGCCGTCGTCACCTCATTCGACAAGGACGTGGAGTACATCCTTGCGGATCGAGTGATTCGAAGGAGAGGAGTTCCACCATACACCGAATACTTGGTGAAGTGGAAAAACCTTCCGGACAGTGAGGCAAGTTGGGAACGCGAAGATCTCTTGTGGCAATTTGGCGAGCACATCCAACGCTACAAGGATGAGAGTGCGCCGAGGACGTCGCGGAAATAGGTGGGGGAAGATGTCACAGCCCGCCCAATTTGCTTGCTAGAGTGGTCCAAAATGTGCACAAAGACTTGGCCCGATTTCTAGAAGACTTGCAACCCAAGCCCATTTTCTAGAAACTCTAGCAAAGTCAAATATGTAATACTCTCACATGTAAATATACATTGTCAAAGGTAGTTCACCTACCACACCTAAATTAGGTAGGACTCAATTATGGCCATTGGATGTATTGAATCCTAGCCATTCATTTGGGAGGTGGATTAGTATAAATACCCCTCCAAGACTCATTTGTAAGCATCCCACAAATCCAAGCTAATCCAAGCAATTACAATACAAAGCACTGTAAGAGTTCTCTTGTGTAATACAAAGCTCATTTGCATTAGCAATACTTGCCTCTAAGTTCCATCTCTTCTTCTAGCCTCTAAAGTTCTTTTGGCTCAACGGTCCTAACTTCTCCTTGAGTGAGAAGCAAACTATAAGGCTTACTTAGTAACTTTCGGGTTCAAGTTGCCTAAGTGCCGCACGAGCAGCTGCGCTAAACTCTAAGCTCGTGACAATAGGCTACCATTGTATTAAGGTAGTAAGATATCTTCTCACATAGGTATTCAAAGATATACATTAATTATTGATACTAATTAAGTCATATGTAAACTGAGAAAAATTGATGCATGAATAGTTATATTAGTACTACTCTTTATCTTATTATGTATGTAAACTCACGTATATAAATTGATGTGATATCAGTAATTTATTTATATGTCATTACTTTTCATTAAATTAATTGATTTTATATATCGACTATTCTAATCATCTTATGATATATTAATTTTTATGTAAGAGTTTATACATAAAATTTATAAGACTAATATCATTTAAATAATTACGATCAAATATGATTTATTATTTATTGCATCAATATATAATTAATAATCAGTAATAAGGAGACAAATACTGTTACCTCAATCTGAAGAAAGCCATAAAGACGTGTCATCGACGTGAATATTTTGGTTTTTAACTGATTGCAGGTCAATAGCAGGAAATTTATACGAGTAAAGTCGACCCATTGATTTTTCGATGCAAGCTAACAAGGCGACGGACATGAGGGTTTCCCTTAAAAATCTTATCGTTCATAAGATTCCTGATGAATGGGCAGTTGTTGTATAGTAGCATAAACTCTTTTGGATTCAAAGAAATCACAGCATAGTGAAGAAAATTCCAATCTCTATCATCTAGTAATTCGCAACATTCTGGACAATAAGAAATAATTAGTTCCATTGTCCTTTTGTGCCTCTTGACGGGCTGCCATATGAAGAGCTGTCATTTTTCGATCTTTGTTAGCAGTGAATGCAGCAGATATATCATACTCTAATAACAGTTTTGCAGCTGAAAAGCCATTATAATATGCAGCGTAATGAAGAGGAGTCCACCTATATTCGTCTGCTTCTATCGTCAGACTCTTCTTTTTGTTAAGTATTTGTTTTTTTATTTCTAAACAAAGAAAGATAAAGAAAGATGAACCAAGTAATTAAATAAATTAATTAGAAAAACCTTAAATAATGGTGAGATGTGAATTAGTTCATATTACTGCTTTATTATGAATGTGTCATCGGAACTAAATTTTTCTGATAGCAACTAAAGTTTTGACAAGTCGATTAAAAAATTTATTAGCAAGCACTCACATATAGAGCTTGAGGAAAAGATTTTATTTTTTATTACTTTATTTAATTAAGACCTGAATCTATTGATTATTTTATTTATTTATTTACTTTTTTGTGTGGTGATTTTTGTTGGGGATGCGATGCACACTCAGAACAGATTTCTGGGAGAAAATTAACTTGTATTAACAGAGAAAATTAATATGCAAGAATTACACAAAAACTCCCCTAAAACTTTCGTGGAGCTCTCCTGGCTCTCTCACACTCTCAGAATTCTCTGGTTTTGAATTCTAACTCTCTCTAGAGTCCTCACACTGATGCTTACAACTCTGCAGAATGTCCTCTTATTTATAGAGGATTTTTGCATGAATTTTCAAAGATGTTAGGTAAGAATTTGGCCACCTAACATACCTAACCTTGACTTACCTCCAATGGAGGTGCCTAACTTTGACATATTTTTCACATGGGAGGAAGATTTTCAACAATTCTTCCCTTTCATCCCATGTCAAAAGAGAATAACTACAAAAGTAATCCGACAGCTTCTAATCCAACTATGTCTCTGCATAGTTCTAGCTTGTCTCTTGTGACTACTTTTGTTAACATGTCGGCTGACTTCTCTTTAATTAGTATGGATCTTCACTAGTTTCAATAGTTGCTTGTCCATCACCTCGCGTATCCAATGATAGCGAATGTCGATATGTTTCGTTCGAGAATGATACAATGAATTCTTGCTCAAATCAAGAGCACTTTGACTATCATAATATACCTTGTACTCCTTTTGCTCGATCTCAAGTTCTTGGAGAAACCGCTTCAACTACAACATTTCTTTTCCAGCTTCCATTGTGGCAATGTATTCAGCCTCTGTTGTGGATAGAGTAACACACTTCTGTAGTCTTGACTGCCATGACATAGCTCCCCCTGCAAAAGTGTAAACAAAACTTGACGTAGATTTCCTACTGTCAGAATTACCGGCCATATCTGAATTTGTATAGCTTTCCAAGATTGGATCAGCTCCCTCATAACACAAGCATATCTCCGAAGTACCTTTTAGGTATCTGAGAATCCACTTGACTGCCTCCCAATGTTCTTTCCCTAGGTTGGAAAGAAATCTACTCACGACTCCTACAGCATGAGCAATATCCGGCCTTGTACATACCATGGCATACATCAAACTTCCCATAGCAGAAGAATAGGGCATTGATGCCATGTCCTCAATCTCTTTCTTGGATGAGGAACATGATCTCTTGCTCAGTTTGAAATGATTAGCCAGTGGTACACTAACTAGCTTAGCACCATCCATGTTGAACCTTTGAATCACTCGTTCAACATTTTTCTCCTTAGACAGCCATAATTTCTTCTGTTTCCTGTCTCGATGAATGTGTATCCCCAAGATTTGCTGTGCTGGTCCCAAATCCTTCATATCAAAGGTTTTCGATAGTTTGTTCTTTAGCTGTTTTATTCTTATTGCATCCTTTCCAACGATCAACATGTCATCCACATATAACATAAGTGCAACAAAATCTCTACTTGGAAGTTTCTGGAAGTAGATACACTGGTCTGCAGCGGTTCTTTTGTACCCATGACTCACCATGAAAGAGTCAAACTTCTTGTACCATTGCCTTGGTGCTTGCTTAAGGCTATACAAGCTTTTTTTCAGCTTGCACACAAGGTTTTCTTTTCCTTGAAAATTGAATCCTTCTGGCTGCTTCATATAAATTTCTTCATGCAAGTCTCCATGAAGAAATGTTGTCTTTACATCTATCTGTTCAAGCTTCAAATCTAGACTTGCTGTAAATCCGAGGATGACGCAGATTGAGGATATTTTTACCATTGGTGAGAAGATTTCATCAAAGTCAATTCCTTTCTGCTGAAGGAATCCTTTTACCACCAACCAGGCTTTATGCTTTATCACATTTTCTGTTCCATCTTTTTTGAGCTTGAATACCCACTTGTTCCTCAGTGCCTTCTTTCCATCAGGAAGCTCGACCAATTCATAAGTTTTATTATTCTCTATAGAGAATTCATCTCATCTTGCATTGTATGAGCCAACGTTATTTGTCTGGATGAGATAAAGCTTCATGAAAGCTTTCTGGCTCCCCTTCATCAGTAAGCAGTGTATACTCTGATTTTGGATATCTCCTCGACAGAATTCTATCTCGCTCAGATCGTCGTAGCTGAGGTTCTTCATTTCCAGGAGGTACAACAGCTTCTATAGGTGATTGTGGCTCCCCTGACTTAGCAATCTCTTCATTTTCCTCCTTTTGATATGCTTCTGGAACTTCTTCTGGTACTTCATCATTTTTTGTGGCATTTGGTGTTGAATCTACTACAATATCTAGGGCACTGCTAGTGGGATTTATAGATATTGGTGTCTTTTCAGCGTCTTCAAATGTTTGGTCTTCATGGAACACTACATCTCTGCTTCGGATGACTTTCTTTTCCTTTAGGTCCCATAATCTGTATCCGAATTCTTCATCTCTGTAACCGATAAAGATACATAAAACAGTTCTTGCATCGAGCTTCTGTCTGAGCTCCTTGGATACATGTGCGAAAGCCAAACAACCAAACACTTTCAAATGATTATAAGAGGGCTTTTTATTGAACCATACCTTTTCTAGAATCTCGAAGTTCAATGGCACCGATGGTGCTCTGTTGATTAAATAACAAGCTGTACGAATAGCCTCCCCCCAGAATAGTTTGGGTAACTTAGCCAATCTGAGCATACTCTTGACCCGTTCCGTGATGGTTCAATTAATCCTCTCGGCCACTCCATTGTTTTGTGGTGTATGTGGGACCGTCTTTCATGACGAATACCATATCTCCTAAAATAAGCACTGAATTCTCTAGAGATATACTCGCCTCTATTATCTAATCGGAGGCATTTCAATTTCTTACCCATTTCACGTTCTACCATGGCGTGAAACTGCTTGAACTTCTCCAGAACTTCATCCTTCGTCCTGAGGAAATACACCCACACTTTCCGAGATGTATCATCAATAAAGGTCAAGAAATACCTGTTGCCGCCTAGGGTCTCCACTTCGAGAGGTCAGCATACATCACTGTGTACTAGCTCTAACAACTTTGATTTCTTCACTGATGAGGAGCTGAATGACACCCTTTGTTGTTTACCGTATAAACAATAGTCGCAAGGATGAGATGTCGCATCCTTGAAAACAGTGATCAACTTCTTCTTTTGAAGGACTAATAAACCCTTCTCACTCATGTGACCGAGCCTTTTATGCCACAAATCCTGAGGTACCATGTGCTCTGCTACATTAAGGCTATCTCAGTTTATCTTTACATGAGTCCTGTAAAGATTGTCACATAATTTTCCTCTAACAACCACCATGAACCCCTTTAACATCTTCCATGTACCATTAGTGAAACAACTCTCATAGCCTTGCTGATCGAAGGCTTTTACCGAGAGCAAGTTGAGTCAAAGATCTGGCACATAACGAACGTCCTTTAAAGTCATTGTACATTCGACGTTTGTTTGGAATTGAACATCACCAATTCCCATAATCTTGGCGATGCTGTTATTTCCCATCTTCACTATCCCAAAGTCTCCTACTTTGTACTTGGTGAAGATCTCTCTACAAGGAGTGACGTGGCAGAAAGTTGCTGTATCTATCACCCATTCTACTCCTTGGTCCGCTGTGTGGAAGCATGTTTCTTCTATGCAAATGGTCACTTCTTCTATGTCTGTGACTCTTGGCTCTTCGCTGCTCTGTGCTTGTGAACTCTCTGGGTTCTGCTTCTGTAAACTGCGATAGTTTTTTTTCATATGACCCTCTTTGCCACAGTGATAACATTTATATGTGGGTCTTCGCCCATCTGTTGACTTGCCCTTTTTGTCTGTCGACCTACCTCTGTTTTTGCTTCTACCTCTTCTCCAGTCTTGATCTCTTCGAGACTATCTTCCTCAATTTTCTATGATGTAGGCTTCATCTTGACTGGTGCCTGCATCTTTTCTTCTAGCCTTATTGTTCATCAATGCATCCTTAACCATTGATAAATTAAGTTTTCCATCGGGGACTGAATTACTGAGAGATACCACCAACGTCTCCCATGAGTCTGGAAGGGAACTGAGAAGTAGAAGGGCTTGTTCTTCATCTCCAAGCTGTAACTCGACTGCTAACAATTGATTCACCAAGTTCTGGAACTCACTTGTATGTTCTGCTACAGAAGTCCCACTCCGCAACTTTAAGTTTACAAACTGTCTCATCAGGATGGCTTTGTTCCGTGCTGACTTGGCCTGATACATACCCTCTAATTTTGTCCATAGAGAATATGCATCTGTTTCTTTAGCTACATGGTGGAAGACACTATGGTCGATCCATTGCCTGATCTGACCGATACATTTTCTATTTATTTTCTTTCACTTGCCTTTTTTTCTGTCTCAGGTCTCTGCCCTTGAAATTCTATAGGATCAAATAGATCCTTACAACTAAGGAGATCCTCCATCCTGGGTCTCCACAATGTGTAATTGGTAGCAGTCTATTTAATCATGGCTCTGGATGATTCATCCATTTTAGAACAATTTATTGACTAAAATTGAAATAGAATTTCAAAAACCTGAGCCCACCTTTATATCCAGGAAGGTCAAAAATGGTGGAATAGCCTCTTCCGAGGCTCAAAAATTCTTTTTGTACAAGAAATACGAAGCTTGGAAATCTCAAGGCTAAACTGAAATTTCTTAAGGACTAAACTGAAATGTTTTAAGGACTAAACTAAAAAT
The DNA here is from genome assembly GCA_013180625.2 of Boswellia sacra. Lineage (NCBI taxonomy): Eukaryota > Viridiplantae > Streptophyta > Magnoliopsida > Sapindales > Burseraceae > Boswellia > Boswellia sacra. The sequence goes on along the minus strand of SNVD02007180.1, from coordinate 164,754 downwards.
TTTAGAAACATAAGGGGTCAGAAGATTAAAATTTTAGAAACATAAGGGGTGAGAAGATTATCCGAAATTACAAGGGCCAAACTAAAATTTTAGAAAGATGTGATGACGTCGCAGGGCCAGGACACATGTCGATGACGTGTCTGACACGTGTATGATGACGTGGCAATGTTGTCTAACGTGTCTGGTGATGTGGCACCGTTGACGTGGCTGATAACTTGGTATGATAACGTGGCGGTTCTGCTGAAGTGGTGACGTGTCTGATGACGTGTGTGGATGACGTCAGCCTTCTTCAACCTTAAAAGGCGTGTGCGGCGCGTGGGGCAAGTGAAGCCCACTCGCAGTTCAGTTCTCCGACGAGTTTGGCACGTACGGCGTCCCTGGTGGTAGGATTTGTCGCCGAAAAGTTGCAGAATTCTCCTTTCAACATCACGAATACACTGGACACTTCAAATTTAAAATTTGAAGACTTTCCAGAAATTCAAAATTTTTCAGAAACGGGGGCAAATTTTCTCTGATTTTTTTCTCTGTTCTGACGTTTCAAGAGCTCAACGAGGCTCTGATACCACTTGTTAGGGATGCAATGCACACTCAGAATAAATTTCTGGGAGAAAATTAACTTGTATTAACAGAGAAAATTAATGTATAAGAATTACACAAAAACTCCCCTAAAAATTTGTTGGAGCTCTCTTGGCTCTCTCACACTCTCAGAACTCTCCGGTTCTGAATTCTAACTCTCTCTGGAGTCCTCTCACTGATGCTTACAACTCTGCAGAACGTCCTCTTATTTATAGAGGATTTCTACATGAATTTTCAAAGATGTTAGGTAAGAATTTCGCCACCTAACATACCTAACCTTGACTTATCTCCAATAGAAGTGCCTAACTTTGACATATTTTTCACATGGGAGGAAGATTTTCAACAATTTTCCTTTACTAGAATGGTTTTACAACTAAAAAAAAAAATGATTTAAGTAGAATTTGTGTGAGAAAAAACAAAAGGTTTATTGATTTGCGTCATATAATTTATGGGATTTGCAGGAGGATAATCTTACCTAGACCATCATACTAAAAACAACCATATGCAAAGCCGTCTTTCCATATATTGGGTCTTTCATGAGCTGGTAATAGACAGCTTTCTAATATTGCAGTCACCATCTTAGATGATCCTCTGCCAGCAGCAAGGCAAAGGGGAGTCTGGCCCGAATCGTTAGCAGAATAAGAGAAATCAAGATCTGCTTATTTGTTTAGTATTTCCACCACTCTGACTTTACCATGTCGCACTGCCTCGTGCAAGCTGTGCTTCCTTCGTTATTTGTCATCCTTAGCATTCCCCATACGGGTCTTCGCCCGCTTTCTAGCTCTCCATGTTGAGCTTTCGCCCGTTGAAAAATAACTTCTGCTATAGTCGAATGTCCGCAGTTGGCCGCAACATGAAGAGGAGTATCACCATCGGCATTAACTTTCAATAATAATGGAGGACAAATGTCAAGAATTTGCTCCGCAAACTCGGTTGATGCCTTCTTTTCCTCTTGGGATCTCATGTTGATATGCAAGATTGTATTGTTCTTGAATCGTGTGACTAGCAGTCCGAGAATTTGGTGCTCTTTTTCCTTGAACGGTTCAATATTACCCTCAGAGGCAGCCTTGAACAAGTCGGGATCCATGTGGGCGCCAACGATATGCGATTGCTGGCTCTTACCGTTGATGGCTGTTGCTGCCGGTGCCAACTCATTAGGATCCATTGGTGGTTCATGCTGGATCCCTTCTTTTATCAGTGTAAATAGATTTGAGAAGTCAAAGTCAACATCTATTGCTGACCTCAGACCCTCAGAGAAGTTACCAGGAAAATACTGCGCTATTTCCCTTTCATTAAGCCACAATTAATGAATAGTAAAATTTTAATTGATTTATTTGGGTATTAAACTTTCCTTACATTAATGACTTGAATGGCACATTACCTATACCTATATTCAATAATTAATTTAGAGACCCGGTGGAAATTCAAAACGATTTGCATGACGGCCACATCTCAGATAACAAAAATTTATTAAATTAATTATTTTCTAATAATTTATTAACTAATTAAATCCTCTTTATTAATTTTTTCGCACGTCGCACTTATTCATCATACTAAACATTTCTTTCTTTCAGCGCCTTGATAAACATTGTCCTTTGCTGCCACATGGCTGAAGGGAGTTTCGTTTGGCACTGCTGGATGATTCCTTGAAATTAAGTCTAATTAAATTACAACTTCAAGTTAATCGGTAAATATTTATGAATATTTTATTCATAATATAATTAATGATATAGTAATTAAATAATTGTTTTCTCTATATTAATCAATTATTGTTACCTTAGGAATTATTTGATTTATAGATGGATCTTCTACAGGACACTACTAGTTAATCCAACCCTAATTCACGGGATGGAATACTCACTCAAGTATCACTTTATCATTAAGTTGAGCCAAACCAGGAATTGTATTATTCGATATAGGGAACCCTTACCTAGAAAAGACGCCAAGCGACCATTTTTGACAACTCAATGGTTTTGTAACCTAACACTAACACCCTTTATCTATTAACGCATTTAGAAATTATTTTAATTGTATAATCAATTTTTTTATTATCATATGATAGGGCAATACTTAACGTTATTAAAAAATTAATTGTTACAGCTTTTTTTGGAAGTTTATAATAATTTTTTATATTTTTGTATTTATGAAAAGCTTTCAATTTTTAAGCTCTTAGTAACAATTTTTTTTTTTTTTAAATTTTGGTGAATCTCTAAAGAGGTGAGGGGTTGGAACATTGTCAATTTTCTATTCCAAATGAATTTTTCTATTCAAACAAATTGAACAAATTCAATGTTTCAGTCTAATTATCAACTTTCTGTTCGAAATGAATTTCCGGCCAATAAAGAGAGGTGGGAGGCGGAACATTGACAATTTCTTTAATTTCTTTTTTTTATTTACTTATTTTTCAATTTCAATTGAAAATGCTCATATACAGCTAGGAAGAAAAGTATAAACTAACAGTCGTTTGGAATATATACATATAATGTATGGGTCAGTTTCCTCTTTATTATTTATTTGCGGATTAGTATGTGATGATGTTCGATGAAAACATATTTTCAATAAAATTTTATGCCTTTGTTTTATTGAATAATGCTATATTTACAAATTTTGTATAAAAAATTTTTTATATGAACTAATGTTACATTACTTATTTAGTATAAGTGATGCATTGTTGTTCTCACTAAATAATCAATTTTTGCATATTGTATGCAAGAAGAGAGTACAAACATTAAACCAAGTTGTTTAAATTTACAAAGAAATAAGGTGTCTTGGTTGTCTAAACACATGACTCCAGACAAACCCTTTGATCGAATTAATGGATGGAAAGATATTATAATCTTGAAAAAATATTTGGTTTTTCATTCTCTAATTTACAGTGATCCATGTCTCTGGCATTTCTTTCGGATTAAATTACGTCTAGGCCTTATAATTAATTATATAATTAAGTCAGAGACTATAACATCTTTAGTTATATATACAATAGACACTACAAGAGAATGAACTTTTTACTGCACCTATTTACCGCGGGCTTCTAAAACTGCAGTAAAAATTAAAATTTTACGGCGGACCATGAAGCCTGCAGTAAATATTACAAATTATACTGCAGTTTCGTAGGCCCGCAGTAGAAGACTGTAATATAATCCAATTTTTTTTATTTTGTCCCGTTCTCCTGCTTCTCTCTCACTGAAATCCCTAATTTTCCTTCCCTAATTTTTTCCGCCCAAACCTTTCAACCTCTGAAATCTCTCTTATTCTTCCTGAAACGGACGAAAATCTGTGCAATAAATCAAGCTTACGGAACACAAATGCAAATCATCCAAACCTCTTACCTCTTCACCTTCCCTAAACCCCTGAACCCTACCCTTCCGCTCCTCCATCGCCACCAGCACAACCACTGCCACCTCTCCTTCACTGTGTTAACTCCACCAAAGTGCTTCAGCCCCGATGAGTTCCCCGTCGACGAGACCTTCCTCGAGCGATTCGGTCCAAAAGACAAAGAAAACGAGGATGAAGCTCGACGCCGCAACTGGATTGAGTGTGGATGGGCCCCCTAGGAAGAAATCCTCACTCCCGAAGGCGATTTCGCTCGAAAATCACTCAACGAAGGCGAGGAGGTCCCACGACTCTCGAAGCCATCGAAGCTTTCAAGATGCTCAAACCTTCCTTTTATAAGAGAATGGTACACCGAAGAGTTAGAGAGGGAGGCGAGGATGGAGCAAGAAGGGTACTCGCTCTCATTTTCTCGTCTCGCTAATGGCTGGTGAGGTCGAGTCCGGAGATGAAAAACCAAGATTCTTTGTGGCAGTCCACGTAGGCGCTGGATATCACTCACCTTCAAACGAGAAAGCTCTAAGGTCCCTTTTAAACTTCCTTCGGACACAACCTCGCCCTCACCCAAACACAATCACTTTTCACTTTTTCTTTTTAATTGTCAATCCATTTTTACACCCTTCGATCTTTGATTCTATTCTCTTCACCCCATTTTTCTAGAGAAAACAAAATATATCTTGTTTTCTCAAACCCCCAAAAAAAAATCCTTCTTTAATTATTTTTTTAAATTTAATTGATAAAATTTTGAACATGTACGTGTAATGGGGTCTGGCAAAGGCGCGACTTCCTCATCTCACGATATGGATGTCTCGATCGCAGGCAAGTTTTTCGTGTCTTTTGCTATTATTTCCTAAATTTTTATATTACTTTTTATCCTTTACCTTCTCTGATTGTTTGTTATTCTATCTAATAAAACAAACTCTTACTTCTTAGATATCTGGATCTGTTTTTTTTTTTAATGTTATTAGTCAAGTCAATTAATAATAGACTTGTAAACAGGTAGCTGATGAATTGAAGCGTTTGCTTTTTTTTTTTTGTTTTTTGTTTTAAAAGGATTTATAGAGCTTATTCTGAATTTCGATGATTAAAAACTTTTAAAAAGCTGTGGAAACTAATGAGTTGAAGCTTATTTTGTCAATATAGACTGCAGATGGGACCTTTACGCTTTCCACCTTTTTGTGTGTGTGGTGTAGCTAAAGTGTTGATTCTTTATGTATGTTTATTTAAGACTGTTTTTTTTGGTTTTCTGATTGAAGTTTCCATTTTGGAGATTTAGGTGCAATTATCGCATCTACCGTATTTTGTAGAAGATACTAGACTGCAGATGGGAAATTATGTTGGCTGATGGAATTTTTTTTTCTTTATTTGTTTTAGATCTTCTTGAGAAGCATCAACAAGAACTGGACAATCTAACGCTAACAACTCAACCACTAAAGACATTTAAATATTTCATTTTGGCTGTTATTAAATATCTTAAGCGATCAGCATTGTATCTTTGGAAGGAGGCTGGCTTCTGCTTTCAACCACTGTGATGGCAGCTGTTGGAATTTTGCTAGTAACTATTGATGGCCCTCATGAAAAGGTACTAGACTCTATTTATAACATTTTTCGGAACAGGGGACATGACGCAGTTTTTGTGTTCGTTATTGTTCATTTCCATGGTACATCATAACCTTTCATGCTGGGATTCTACGTGTATTTCAAATGAATTAAAGCGGTCCACTCATCAATTTGTTTTTGGCTATGTTTTGTCGTTGGGGTTATGCTGGTCAATATAATTTGGTGTTTCAATGATGCAGATATGGAGTCTTGTGCAAAGTTTTGTTAAAATTGTCTGCACTTTCTCGTGCCTTTAATCTTATGTGTTGATTTTGACCAATTAATCTGAAATGACATCTTCTTGTAGCATGTTGAGGAACTTTCTGAATATGTCCGGTTTGGATTGTGGTGGATAGCCCTTGGTGTTGCATCTTCAATTGGTCTTGGTAAGATTTTTTTGTATTTAATTTTCTTTCATTTGAGTTACCGAAGGAGTGAGTACTCCTGATGAGTTAAAATGTAACATTGAGGCAGTTCATGATTGCATAGTTATTAGGAATTTCAAATAAATTCATCTAAAAATGCCGGTTGACCTAGTATTAACTTGTGTCTCTTGGAAGATATAGAATGTGCTATATTAGAAGGTAAGTACCCGGTTTATATAGGCTCCAGGTGCCTTAAGTGTTTGGGTGTTTTGATGTTAGACATAGTCAAACTTTATTATGTATGTTGGTTGAGATTGCAAGTTTAATAAATATAGTGTTTTGCATGAGTTTGAGCTTTTCATGTCCCTATTGGTCAAAGATATTTTGCTTCTGGAATGAACTTCTGGTTACGAACACATGATTTGGTTTTAGGCTCTGATTGAGTCATTCCATTGAGCTAGGCTTGAATTGATGGCAGAATTTCAAATTCACTGGAAGGAATGAAGCCTTGAGTATGACAAAGTTGCTTGTAGATGGATTTTTTTTTTTTCAAAACTTATTATAGCTTGTTACACAAAAAGCCTATTCATGGTTAATAAATCTTTTAGCTGCCTAAACTAGTGAACAAAATAAATACTTGTTAATTATGGAAAAAATGGCTGATCTCACTCATTTAACTTACGCTCTTTTTCTTTGTCATGTTCCATCCCTTTCATTAAAATATTTTCATTGCAAAGTAAGAATTTTAATATATTTCTCTTTCTCAGGTTCTGGTTTGCACACTTTTGTCCTTTATCTGGGCCCTCATATTGCACTTTTCACAATAAGAGCGATGAAATGTGGCCGCATTGATTTAAAAAGTGCTCCATATGACACGATACAGTTGAAAAGAGGTCCATCATGGCTTGATAAGGATTGCAATGAATTTGGACCCCCATTATTCGGGTCACAGGTTCCACTTAGCAGCATATTGCCACAGGTTCAGATTGAGGCTGTTTTGTGGGGAATTGGTACTGCACTTGGGGAGCTTCCTCCTTATTTTATCTCAAGGGCGGGTATGATCACCAAATTCTATGTTAGTACTTTCTTTTCTAGTTGAGATGTGATGTTAAAATTATTAAATAAAAGAACTTGTTGGTAGTGAGCCATTAAGAACTTAGTAGGGAAAAGTTGAATGATTTACACTTGCCAGTGTATGCTACAAGTTCTCTCACTTTACAATGTCAAGGATGGTAGCTCATAACTAATCTTTTTGCCACAGAGAGAGCTCTTTTTTGGACCTGTATTTTGTGAATTGGTAAAGGTAGAACTTTGGTGAAACTATTGCCATCGCTCTTTTTATTGTCTAATTTTCTTGGCTTGGATACTAGTGCTTTTGGTGTCAATAACCTCAGAAAATAATGATGATAAAGTATTGAATTTGAAGCATCCTTTGAAAGGGATTTAGTGAGTGTGATAATCAAACAAAATATTGTATATGTGCAATTTCTGTGAGGTTTCTAGAAATATCAGTGCTCTTTCATGAAGTAAGTCAGCTTTTGTGAAACCTTAATTTGTGACACGATTTTTTAATTCTTGAGGATGTTCCTGATTTGAGTTACTGTCCATTTTATGCGTTATTTATTCAGATTTGATGCTTTATTGTCCATATGGTTACAAATGTTATTATTTATGTATTTATTATTATTTCTTTTTTAAAATTTGATGAGCTCAGGTCATATGTTTGGGGATTTTATACTACTGGCAGAGGAAGCAGTGGAGGAAGCTGGGGATATAATTAGAACTTTTTACGGCCCGCGGTAAAAAATTTCACCACACCACACTTTTTACGGCAGGCCTACAGCCCGCGGTAAAAAGCCTTTTACTGCGGGCCAAAACCGCGGTAAAAAGTTAAAATGATTTTTACGGCGCCATTTATACGGCGGGCTTAAACCGCCGTAGGACCGCCGTAGAAGGCCTTTTACCGCGGTTTCGGCCCGCGGTAAAAGGCCCATTTTCTTGTAGTGAGAAGAGCTTATCAATATCTTTTTCTGCACTACCTGTATAAGCTTTCATTAATCTCTTGTACGTTCACAAAGAATTTCCGTTAGCTAGCCTTAACGTTGCTGTAACCGAAAACAAATGGCCGAAGGTGTTGTGTCTGTTATTGCTGTGAGACTCTTGCAAGTGTTGGGATCCCGACTATCACAGGAAGTCGAATCAGACTTTGGAGTTAAAGATGAGATTGCAAAGCTGACGGATACAGTCAGAACCATCAAAGCTGTTCTCGTTGATGCTGAGGAGAAGCACAGCAAGAAGAACGTTAACGCACAGGTGACAGAATGGCTTCAAAGGCTCAAGGATGCATTTGATGATGTAGATGCTTGTTGGATGATTTTGCTGTTATGCACAGTGGAAGTGATAACTAACAGAACAACTAAATGCACAACACAAACTATGTTAGATAATTGAATATAATAGCAACTAAAGAGGCAACCAATTAACCACAATGCAGAAATAGAAAGAACACCAAGATTTAACGAGGTTCGGTATAAATACCTACGTCCTCGGGCGCCGCTGAAGAAACTTTTCACTATCTTCAAAGAGAATACAAACTTTTGAGCCACAATACAAATACCACAACTATTGGGCCAAACTGTAATTACCCGAATAGTTGGGTCAAACTGTAATTACCCAAATATTTGGGTAATACTACAAATACCCAAAACAAAGGGGAGAAAACAAATATTACAAATTTTAAGGTCCTTACTGAAAGGCCCTTAAACTATGAGGTCTTATATGTAAGACCTTACAAATATAGGGGGGTGAAGGATATTTCACTTGGGACACATAAAACTCTCCCACATGGCTTCTTTTATAAGGGCCACATGAGACCCATGTTTTTCTCCTTATCGATGTGGGATCCTTGCATATGAGCCAAACAAAGAAAAAACAACAAATCTCCACCTTGGCGAATATGCCAATCCACCACAAGACTCTTCTTTTTCCCACATTCTTTATCACAATTGCAACGCCTCCAAATACGCCCAATGGCGCGGTCAAATTCGCACAATGTTGATCAAGTCCAAACAATGACTGAACTTGATTGCTGTCACAACCTTAGTCAACATATCTGCGGGATTCTCGGCAGTCTCAATCTTCTGAAGTAAAATTCTCCCTTCATTAATGTTCTCCCGCACAAAATGATACCGAATATCAATATGCTTGGTACGAACATGGAATACTGGATTCTTCGCTAAATGGATGGCACTCTGATTGTCAGAATAAAGACTGATCTTCTTCTGCTCAATTCCCAATTCATCCAGCAATCCCTGTAACCAAATAGCTTCCTTCACAGTCTCTGTTATTGCCATATACTCTGCCTCTGTAGTAGACAAAGCCACTGTAGACTATAAAGTAGACTTCCAACTCACTGGTGCTCTTACAAGAGCAAACATATAACCGGTTGTCGATCGACGTTTATCCAAATCACCAGCATAATCTGAATCAACATAACCAATAGCATATTGACCACATGTATCATCTCTCTCAAAGACTAAGCCAACATCCACGGTTTTCAACAAATACCGTAGAATCCATTTCACTACTTGCCAATGTCCTTTACCAGGATCATGCATGTACCTGCTCACAACTCCAACTGCATGTGAAATGTCGGGTCTTGTACACACTATAGCATACATCAGGCTACCAACTGCATTAGCATACGGAACTCGAGACATATACTCTCGTTCCTCATCTGTACTAGAAGATAAAGATGCACTGAGCTTCATATGAGGAGCAAGTGGGGTACTTACAAGTTTTGACTGCTCTGTAATGCCAAACCGCTGTAATACCTTCTTCAGATACTGCTTCTGAGTCAAACAAATCTTGCTCCTTCCTCTATCTCTGCTAATCTCCATGCCTAGAATCTTCTAGCTTCACCTAAATATTTCATCTCAAACTCTCGATTCAACTGAGTCTTCAACTTTGCAATTTCTTCGACATTCGACGAAGCTATCAACATATCATCAACATACAAGAGTAGATAAATGAAAGAACCATCATGTAGCCTCCGAAAATACACACAATTATCAAATTTGTTTCTTGCGTACCTCTGACCCATCATAAACTGATCAAATCGCTTATACCACTGTCTGGGAGATTGCTTCAAACCATAAAGCGATCATTTCAGTTTGCATACCAAATTTTTCTTACCAACAACTTTGAATCCCTCTGGCTGAGTCATATAGATTTCCTCTTCCAAGTCACCATGTAAAAATACAGTTTTTACATCCAATTGAATTAGTTTCATATTCATCTGAGCTACCAAGGCCAACAAAATTCTAATGGAAGAATGTTTCACAATTGGAGAAAATACCTTATTGTAGTCAATTCCTTCCCTCTAAGCGTAGCCTTTAGCTACCAACCTTGCCTTGTAGCGGACGTCATTCTTGTCAGGAAATCCATATTTCTTTGCATATACCCATTTGCACCCAATTGCCTTTTTACCCTTCGGTAGTTGAGCTAGCTCCCAAGTTTCATTCTTTTGAAGAGACTGCATCTCTTCGCTCATAGCTGTCTTCCATTCATCAACTTCAGAACATCTGACTGACTCTCTATAAGTGGAAGGAACATCAGCATCTATAATTGGAAGTGCATAGGCCACCATATCAGCAAATCGAGCAGGTCTGCGAATCTCACGTCTTGGCCTATTAACTGCAATAGATTCTTGTTGCTGTTGAGGTTCCTGAGTAGAACTCTCTCTATCATCTCCCAAATCCTCCTCTGTCATAGGAGTATCAACATCTGTCTCAACAGATCTAACTGGGTTCAATGTCGTTGTTTCAAACTCCACCTGATGCTGAGTATGCTCCACCTGCTGTGGAGTACCATTCACCTTTGTCTGATTTTCTGATTTCTTCAATATTGAAGACTCATCAAATGTCACATCTCTGCTGGATACAATCTTCCTCGAACTAGGACACCCTAGACGATATCCTTTCACTCCTGAAGCAAATCCCAAGAAAATCGCTTTCTTGGCTCTAGGATCCAGCTTAGATTCTTTCATATGATAATATGCAGGAGAACCAAAAATATGTAAAGAATCATAATCAGAAACAGGTTGTCCAGACCATACCTCCAATGGAGTTCTATCACCAATAATAGCTGAAGGTAGACGATTAATGAGATGATATGCATAAGTCACAGCCTCAGCCCAAAATTCCTTGCCCAACCCAGCATTGGACAACATACACCGAACTTTCTCCAGCAATATCTGGTTCATGCGTTCTGCCATCCCATTCTGTTGCGGTCTACCTCTAACGGTAAAATGATGTATAATACCCTCATCACGACACAATTTCAAAAACTGATCACTGCAATACTCACCACCATTATCTGTTCTGAGATGCTTGATTTTTTTGCCAGTTTGTGTCTCAATCATCTTTTTCCATTTAAGGAAAACACCAAGTACATCATCTTTTGATTTCAAACAGTACACCCAAGTTCTTCTGGAAAAGTCATCAACAAAAGTAACAAAGTAGTGCCTACCTCCCATTGACGCGGTTTTAGTAGGTCCCCACACATCTGAGTGAACATAATCAAGAATACCCTTAATATTATGAATAGCGGTGCCAAATTTCACTCTCTTCTGCTTTCCCAGAACACAATGCTCACAGAAATCCAGCTTGCAAGTCTTTGCACCTTTCAATAAGTCTCGCTTCACCAAACTGAATAAGGCTTTCTCACCTGCATGTCCCAAACGCATATGCCATAGTCTCATGATCTCTGAATCTGTATCATTATCAGAAACCATAGCAGCTGATCCAATAACCGTACTACCATTATAGTAATACAAGTTGTTCCTCCTAGTGTCTTTCAATACCACAAGAGCGCCTGAAGTGACCCTCAGAATACCATCTCGAATAAATATACCACAGCCTTTAGATTCTAAGGCTCCCAAAGAGATGGGATTCTTCTTCAACTTCGGTACATACCAAACATCTGTTAGAACTCTAGTCAGTCCATCATGATTCCTCAAACGGATCGAACCTATCCCAGCAGTATGGCAAATATCATCATTGCCCATATACAAAACTCCACAATCAAGCTCCTCAAACTGAAAGAACCACTCTCTATGTGGACACATATGATAAGTACAACCCGAATCCATAATCCACTCATCAGAACCAGAAGTGGATAGGTGACCATCTAGACATATATCTGACTCACTATCATCCTCACGCTCAACAACACATGCATCAGAAACAGCCTTGCCCTTATCTTTCTTTTTCAACTTAGGACAATCTTTCTTCCAATGCCCTTTCTCACGACAAAAGGCACACTAATCTTTTCCTAATCTACCCCTCGACAAAGATTTTCCCCTTTTTCCTGGTTTCCTACTTTGACTACGCCCTCTCACAGTCAATGCATCTACTGACTCATCCCTATGTTCTCTTTGATCTTTCTTACGAATTTCATAATTCAACAAAGCAGAACAGACTTCTTCAAAAGACAGTTATCTTTCCCATGGATAAGAGTACTGCACAAATGATCTAATTCATCCGAAAGTGAGCCAATCAATAGCATAGCCTTAATTTCATCTTTGAAGGTTTCATCTAAGTTTAACAAATCAGTAATTAACTTATTAAACTCATCAATATGAGGATTGATGCTCGTACCTGGTTTCAACTGGAGACGGAACAATCTCTTCAATAGATACAGTCGATTCTCATTACTTTTCTTCATATATTTGTTCTCCAGCGCCTTCCACAGTTTGCTTGCAGATGTCTCCTTAGTGAACGGATACTTTTGTTCTCTACACAAGCAAGAGCGAATCAACCCACAGGCTTTTATATTCAGCCTGTCCCAATCTCTTGTACTGATATCTTTTGGTTTTGTTTCTTCCAGAACAATATCCAAATCTTGCTGATATAACCCGTCCAACACCTCACTCTGCCATAAGCCGAAATTATTTCGGCCATCAAATTTTTCAACATCTTCTGGTTTTAACGGAACAATGTTTCTTAAAGTTTCAACATCTATTTTTGCATTTGTCACAGTCACTGTCTTCTCAGGTACAGTTGACGATGAAGCCATAACTACCTCTCACAAATAAGCTCGATGCACAAACCACCAATAACCAAGCTCCAAACAAACTATTATATTCAATAACTAGCAATCCAAAATCAACAGCCCAGAACAGTAGTAAGTGCTTAAATGAAATAGCCACTAACTACCCAAAACCTTCAGCTTTGATACCAATTGTTATGCACAGCGGAAGCGATAACCAACAGAACAATCAAATGCACAACACAAACTATGCTAGATAATTGAATATAATAGCAACTAAAGAGGCAACCAATCAACCACAATGCAAAAATAGAAAGAACACCAAGATTTAACGAGGTTCGGTATAAATACCTACGTCCTCGGGCGCCGCTGAAGAAACTTTCCACTATCTTCAAAGAGAATACAAACTTTTGAGCCACAATACAAATACCATAACTATTGGGCCAAACTGTAATTACTCGAATAGTTGGGTCAAACTGTAATTACCCAAACACTTGGATAATACTACAAATACCCAAAACAAAGGGGGGAAAACAAATATTATAAATTTTAAAGTCCTTACTAAAGGCCCTTAAACTATGAGATCTTATATGTAAGACCTTACAAATATAGGGGGGTGAAGGATATTTCACTTGGGACACATAAAACTCTCCCACATGGCTTCTTTTATAAGGGCCACATGAGACCCATGTTTTTCTTCTTACTGATGTGGGATCCTTGCATATGAGCCAAACAAAGAAAAAACAACATTTGCCACTCATCTTAAGCAGCGAGAGGTGATGAGCGGAAAGAAAATGACAAAAAAGGTACGCATTTTCTCCCCTGAATCAAACTCGATTCCATATCGTGTTAAGATGGCTCATAAAATTAAGGTTGCTAGGGCGAAACTCGAATAGATTAAAGAAGTTTCACCTTACTGAGCATCTTGCTGAGACACAACGGAGAGTACAGAAAGAGAGCAAACACACTCTTTTCTACGCGAAGAAATGGTTATTGGGATGGAAGACAAAAAAAAAAATGAAATTATAAAACTTTTTTTTAGAGCCAAATGATCAGCATGAAAATGTTTTTGTCATTGCCATAGTCGGTATGGGGGGATTAAAAAAGACCACATTTGCTCAACTTGTAAACAATAATATGCAAGTCAAAAACCATTTTCAGTTAGGAATGTGAGTGTGTGTATTAGAAGAATTTAACGTGGAAATGATTGTAAAGAAAATCATAAAATCTAGAACTAATGAAGAACCTAAAAATCTTTAAATAGACCAATTGCAAAACTTTCTTCGTGAAAAATTAATAACAAAAACTATTTGTTAGTTTTGATTGATATATGGAATGACGATCTTGTGAGACGGAAAAAGTTGACAGATCTTTTAATTAATGTTGCTAGAGGAAGTAAAATTTTGGTAACTACTTGAAGTCAACAAGCTGCTACATTTACTAACAAAGATTTGTCTTGTAATTTTGGGGCGTTTGGGAGTGGGCCAGACATGGGATTGGATTGAACTTAGTCCAATCTCATGTTTGGTGCAGAACTGGGACTGGACTGATAGTTCAAGTCAGTCCCACCTCCCTGCCAAGCAACGCCAATTTAGTGGGACTATTAGTCCCACCTTATAGTATGAGACTTATAGTCCCAAGTTGAGACTAAATTTTTTAATTTTTAATTAAAATTATAACTAAATAAAATAATAAATATAATATAACAATAATTTTTTATTATATTTAAATATTTAATAAAATCAATTTTGATTGTTTACTAAAAAAATAATGAAATAATAGTATGATATTAATATAAAAATAACTATTAAATTAATAATATAAAAATAAATATCATCTAATAATATTTAAATACTAATTATTAATAAATTATTATATTTATATAAAATTAATTTTAATATAAAATATAATTTTATTATTATTTATATAGAAATATCAACAAATATTTAATATTTAGTTTTTATTCAAGTTCAATTTTAAAAAAAATTAAGTTAGTTTATTTTTTAAAATTATTTTCTTAAAAATCATCATCTATGTTAATAGTTCAGTCCTATATTACACCTAACATTAGATAATATTATTTAGTCAAATCCCATATGACACCAAACATAAGACAATATTGCATAGTCCAATCAAGTCCAATCCCAATCCCAATCCCACTCTTAGTCCAGTCCAGTCCAATCCAGTCCCAACTCCCAATTGCACCCTTAAAGGACTAGATAAAGACAAGTCTTGTTCATTGTGTAGTCAAAGAGCATTTGAACATGGGATAGAGCCTATGGGTCCAAAGGAAAGTGTTGCAAAGTGTGGAGGAATTCCTCTTGTCATTAGCACAATAGAAGGCTTACTTAATAGTGACATTACAAAAATTTTCTGGTCAAGTGTTAGGGATAATGAAAATTTTGAAATAATGAAGAAAGAAGGCGGTATTTTACCGATATTTAAGTTCAGTTATAATCAACTTGCTTCACACTTGAAACAATGTTTTGCCTATTGTTCATTGTTTCCAAAAGATTTTAAGATTTAGAAGCAAAAATTGATTTCTCTTTGGATAGCACAAGGTTTTCTTCATTCATCAAATAAGGACCAATTTCTAGAAGATGTTGGTAGTATGTATTTTATGAATTTACTTATGAGGTCGTTGTTTCAAAATCCTAAATATGAAAAACAAGGCAATATAATTAGAAGCGGACCTAAGAAGGGACCGGCCCAGGGGGGGGTGGTGTTGGGGGCGCTGGGCCCCTTTTGAAACTTTGAAAACTTCCTTTTACTCCCTTATTCCTTATAGATTACAATTACACCTTTTTTAAAAATAGTTTTTAAATTATTTTTCTTTCTTTCTTTTTTAAAAGTACTCTATCAATCTTATATTTCTATAACTATATTATACATCATTTTTGTATTATTTATTTCTCTTTATAATTTATATATACCAATTAGTATAAAAATTAGCAAACTTCTTTTAAAAAACAATTATGATCAAGTCTTTTTATTATTTTTATGCATTTGTAGTCTTTTTGGGTAAAATTTAATAGTTATTATAAGTTAATGATTTTGGAGAAAAAATATCGAGAGATATTTAAAAAGAAAATTCTTTTTTTAAGTTGACATGATCATCTTTAAGAAAAATGTTAAACAATTCAACACAAAGTTATCTTGAAATTAATGTGAAGGTTTGTTTGAAAATTTAAAACATAGAACTCGAATATAATGCTAATATAGGATTATAAATAAAAAAAATTTCATAAATGATAATAAAGTAATTATGCAACATTTTTTAAATATAAATACTTGTCAATGACAATAACTAATATGTATTTATAAAATAAATTATAAAATATTAGTATTTTATATTTTGATTTATTGTATTAAGACTATTTAATTTTGAAAGATAAGATTTATTATGTCTCTCATATACCTATATAGATATTCCTTTTTTAAATAATTTCTTTTGCGCTATTGAGGTTTTTGTAAAACATTATTAATTTTAAAATATTAAAGGTGCCTCCTCTAAGATAAAATCTTGGATCTGCCACTGAATATAATCACTTTGAAGATGCATGATTTTATGCATGATCTTGCACAATTGGTTGGAGTAGTAGAGTGCACCATGGCTAGTTTATACATATATGATCATAGTATTGATAAAGGATGTCGTCATGTATCACTTGATTGCAGTGGTGTATATGCATTAGAGAAATTTCCAAATGTATTGCTTAGAGCAGAGCAAATAAGAAATTTACTTTTGTTAGATACACCATCTTATGATTACAAATTTGATGATCTTCATATAATATTATCAAAGTATAGGCACCTGCATGATCCAGATTTAAGTAGGTATCCATTTAAAAAGTTATCTGGTGCAATTGGTAAATTGAAACATTTACGATATCTTAATATCTTTGGAGTTTGTATTGAAAAGTTACCTAATTCCATATCAAAGTTAAGGAACTTGGAAATACTAGACATCTCGCATTGTTGGCATATTCAAGAATTACCAAGAAATATGAGACAAATGGTGAACCTCAAAGATGTTAAAATAACAGGATGTAAGAGTTGGACTTAAATGCCATGGAATGTATGGGCATTGGGTAACGTGGAAAGTCTGTCTGTAATTGTGGTGTATGAGAGAAATAATGGGCGTTACAAGAAAGATGGTGCATTATGATTGGGATTACGCAAGAGCTAAAAACAGAGTGAAGTGACTATTAGAAATTTAGAACACGTGGATAATGCCAAGTTGGCAAACTAATTAGAACAGATGCAATTTCTTCAATTGCTTGTGGTAGTCACAGTAGAAAGTAAATAGAGAGCCGCTGTGAAGAGATGTCAGAAGGTCTAAAACCAGACCCAAATTTAAAAGAAATTGAAATAAAATTTTTTATGGGCGTGAAGCTTCCTAGTTGGCTTCGTTCTTTAAAACTCAAGGGGCTTTCCAAATTGGTATCTCTCCCAAATGGCCTCCAATTTCTCACTTCTCTACAACGACTCAGGATTGAGAATAGTCCAAATTTGAAGGCTCCACCGAAGTGAATGTGAAGTTTAACTTCCCTTTCAAAGCTGAAAATCTCCAGATGTCGCCAATTCTCAAAAAAGTGCGGAAATAACACGGGAAAGTGTTGGCCAATTATTGCTCATGTTCCAAATATTCTTATCGATGGCAATCCCATTCAAGACCACTATGAATTAAGTTCTGAAAGAGGTTCGTACTTCTCCCCCAATATCAGTGCTTCAGGAAATTGAATCAAGCAAATTTCTAATTTACCCTTTTGTATATTGATCAGTGTTCTTTTTCAGAGTTTCCAGAGTACAAGAAAGCAACGAAACCCACAGTTATGCAGGTATTCATCCAGGCATTTAGTCTTTGCTCTTTTTGTGCCTTCCCTCCGATGACTATTTAAAGTTTTTGTTTATTTTTCATTTCTACCATTTTGGAGTTTGGTACCATGAAGAGAGAGCCAAGTTATTTGATGTTTGTACCTTGGATTCATAGAGGGCCTCACACTTTTCTTGCAAACACCTCAAATCGGATAGGCATTGGTAAATTTATCATGAATGAAGAGAGAATGGTCTATACTTGCGTTTAACATTTTGGTCTTTTGCAAGGGTGATGGTTATTGTCAAATAATAAGTACTTAACACTGAGTTTTTCAATAAATTAAAAGATGGTAGGTGGTAAACTGCGTTTTAGATTTGCAGAAGTCGGGTTTATTATTTTAGAGCATGTTACATCTTCTTTCCTTTAACACCAAGGAACAGGATTCTAAGATAGAATCCTTTCCTATTTCTTGGTGAAATGTTAATCGCATATATTCTTAGAAGTGTTGTTTAAAAGAAATTTCCCAGAGAGATGATAAGGTGGTCGAAGACTTAAAATTATAAATTTAATTTTCTAATGATTCATTTGATTACAATTTATTGACTAAAATTTAGCATAAAAGACTTGTATATATCTATTCATCAATTATTTATAAAATCAGATGAAAATTATATTAAGGTATAAAATAATATACAACAAAAGTAATTAAAAGACTCCGGTGAACTTTACCATGAGTTGTGGTGAAACTTGGTCCTCATCCTTGACCATTCAGAGTAATCTCATTATTTACCTTTTCCATCAGAATATGTTGTTTCCACAACAACTAGGATTTGCTCGCCGACACATTTGTACTCTTTCTCGTTTTCTCTTCCACATCAATTAATCGACTCAATATAAAATATTCAAAACTTGTTGTATATTCAATTTTGAGTTTTTATCAAATCACAATTAAAATAATAAAACATCTTTACGATGACAAATGATAAAAATACTTCTGATTTCAATCTTAGCCTTTTAATTCAGAAATAGATCAAGTGAATTACTATTCTCTATAATTAGCTTCATCGTCTTCCTTTAGGATTTCCAAAGTAAATGAATTTTTCTGCAACACAACTACACAACTAGACCTTCAATCTTCCAGATAATCATCTGATCTTTAGCTGTAATGTGTCTCAGTTTGTGTAATTGATAGAGGTAGAGTAGTCTCTGATGTAACGTGGATCTTGCATGTTCAATGGGTTTAGTTTTTTTAGGATTATTATTTTTGTTTATTTATTTTTGTGTTATTATTTTAATACTTGTAGAGTTATTTTGGCCTTTTCTCATTCTATATAAAGGGAGTTGAACCCTAGGGTTGTTATTCACTTTTCAACATTTATCAAAATTTGAGATTATTCTCTTTTCGAGAAAGAACCCGCAGCTTTCTTTCTATCTCGCGTATCTGCTTCGTCAAGTGGTACCGGAGCAAGTCTAACATCTTGTCTTCTATGGCATGTAACGATCTAGAGAGCAGCCATATTTCTGACGAAGAGCAGAAGATGACGGCCATAGTAGCAGCTGCTGCTAGGGACGTCTTTCGTGAACTAGTACAACAACCCGAATTTATCGATGGGGTAGTTCGTCGGTTGAATGGACTGGGGATTGGTGACAACAGGAATTCTAATTCGGGGCATAAAGGAGAAAGTGAGGCCTTCCCTCATAATCCAACATCGTGAAAACGAGTTTTTGCTATTAAGCAAGAAGAAGTATGCGGAATCCCAAATATATATATATATATATATATTATAAATTTTAGAAAATATAACTAAGGGTATTTGAGTAATTTTATGAGAATTGGGTTGGATAATAGGAGTGGGCTTGTGTTGGAATTAGTAAAAAAGAATTGGGCTTGAATTTGAAATTAGTGGACCTAAGCCCATAAACCAAGGCCTTGTATATAAATAAGGGAAGATTTTTCTGGAAAAAAAAGGGAGAGGTCTTTCTTTCATTTTGGGGATAGAAGAGAGGGAAGTTGACGGCAAAAGAAAGAGGAAGAGAAGAAGAAGAAGAAGAAGAAGAAGAAGAAGAAGAAGAAAAGAAAGAAAGAGAGGAAAATTTCAAAGAAGTTTAGCTTGGAAAACAGTGGGAGATTCTAACACTATACTTACTTTATGTTATGTGTTTTGTTGTTGAATTGATATTGTTGTGATGTATGTATCATGTTTTGACTTGATTTCTTGGTTGCTTGGATAATGAAATATGAGTGAAGTTACTTATTGCAAGTTGTTTGTTGTGATTGCATGAAGAATTATGTGTGAATTGAAGTGTTGATGAAGTGGAGTAGAGATGATTTTGTGAGAAGTGTAGTTCATGTGACTGTCTTGTGTTGATTGAGTTGATGCGTTTTTCTGGATTGAGAATTGTATGATTTCTCATTTGTTTTGGAAAATAGACGTATTAAGCTTTAATTAGCCGTTGATTTCGTTGAATTTGGAGTTAAAACGGATTTTTGGTGAATTTTTGAAGTTGGGAGTTGAATTCTGGAAATGGTACGTTTTGAACCAATTCTGGAATTCGATTCTGGTGTTTCGCTCGACAGTGAACAGTATTCGAGTGAACAGTGTTCCAGTGTTCGAGTGAACAGTGTCGAGCGTTCGAGTATCGTGTGAACAGTGTTAGAGAAACAGTGTCGTGTGAACAGTGTTCGAGTGAACAGTATTCTCGAATGAACAGTATCGAGTGTTCGAGTGTCGTGTGAACAGTGTTCGAGTGAACAGTGTCGAGTGTTAGAATGAACAGTATTTGAGAAACAGTGTCGTGTGAACAGTATCGAGTAAACAGTAATCTCGAATGAACAGTATCGAGTGAACAGTATCAAGAAACAGTATCGAGTAAACAGTATTGAGTAAACAGTATCGAGTGAACAGTATTCTCGAATTAACAATGTCAAGTGAACAGTATTCTCGAATGAACAGTATTTCGAGTGAACAGTGTCGAGTGAACAGTGTCGAGTGTCGAGCAAAATTTCAGAACCACCCCAAATTGACTGTATACTTCCCAAAAAGTCTTGGATTTTGCATAAAGATCATATTTCTTGAGATTTATCATAGTAATGATATTGAAAGGCTGTTAATGTATGCATTAGACCTTGGATGGGCCGTTTTGTATACGGATCCAAGGAGAATGCGGATAAAATGATATGAAGTGTTGAACCTTGGGTGAACCGTTCTGTATGCGAACCCAAGGGGAACACGAATAAAATGATATGAAGTGTTGGACCTTGGGTGGACCGTTTTTTACACGAACCCAAGGGGAACACGAATATAATGATATGAGGTGTTGGACTTTGGGTGGACCGTTCTGTATACGGACCCAAGGGGAACACGAATAAAATGACGTGATGTGTTGGACCTTGGGTGGATCGTTCTTTACACGGACCCAAGGGGAACACGAATATAATGATTTGAGGTGTTGGACCTTGGGTGGACCGTTCTGTATACGGACCCAAGGGGAACACGAATAAAATGACGTGATGTGTTGGACCTTGGGTGGACCGTTCTGTATACGGACCTAAGGGGAACACGAATAAAACAATGTGTTGATGGACCTTGGGTGGACCGTTCTTTACACGGACCCAAGGGGAACACGAATATAATGATATGAGGTGTTGGACCTTGGGTGGACCGTTCTGTATACGGACCTAAGGGGAACACGAATAAAACAATGTGTTGATGGACCTTGGGTGGACCGTACTATATACGGATCCAAGGGGAACACGAATAAAACGACGTGATGTGTTGGACCTTGGGTGGACCGTTCTGTATACGGACCTAAGGGGAACACGAATAAAACAATGTGTTGATGGACCTTGGGTAGACCGTACTATATACGGATCCAAGGGGAACACGAATAAAACGACGTGATGTGTTGGACCTTGGGTGGACCGTTATGTATACGGACCTAAGGGGAACACGAATAAAACGACTTGTTGATGGACCTTGGGTGGACCGTTCTATATACAGACCCAAGGGGAACACGAATAAAACGATGTGATGTATTGGACCTTGGGTGGACCGTTCTATATACGAACCCAAGGGGAACACGAATAAAACGATATGATGTGTTGAACATTGGATAGGCCGTTCTGTATACGGATCCATGGGGAACACGTATATTATAAACATAATGTGTTGGACCTTGGATGGACCGTTTTGTATACTGATCCAAGGGAAAAACGAATACAATAAACATGATGTGTTGAACCTTGGATGGGCCGTTCTATATACGGATCCAAGGGGAATACGAATATAAATTTGATGTGCGAGTGGACATAATTGGTTGATCTATTAGTATTTGATGTCAAATTTTGTGACTGAATATTTGTGGAAGGTGTATGATTTAGCATAATGTTAGAATGTTCCTACTGGGCTTTTTGCTCACCCCTTCCCTCTACAGGTACACAGAAGAATGTTCACACTAGTGATGTTCCAGAGCTTTCCTAGAGAGTCTGGAATCTACATACATATCATGATTATTAGAGATAGTCTTGTTTCTCCTAGCTTATGATGGGAGATTTTGTTGTGTGACTATAATTTTATGTATGGCCTTTAGTCACCAATGTATGTACAGTTGATTTTGAACAAATAGCCATAAGTTGTAATGAATTCCTGTGATGTATATATATAAAAAAAAATTATGAGATATGGATGACGTAATTTGTATTAAATTCTTATTTAATCACACCCTAAAATCTCTAAATAAGAGATGTTAGGGCGTGACAGGGTGGTATCAGAGCCTAGGCTTTACTGTGGACCTATGGAAAGGAGGTAAATGGTCTGGGAGGGGTAGAGTCATGTTTGTACTCTTGCATGTACCTTGAATAACTGTTTGTGGTGTTTATGTTCTAAATGTTGTAAATTTTGTCACTTATGTTTTTGCCGCTGACAAAAATTAGATAATGATTTCTCCTACGCGAAGTGCTTCAAGTTCTAACCTACCTGAGGGTGGTGAGAGGTCAGAATTTTATAGGGCCATGAGAGATGTGGCCAATACATTGGCCGAAACGTTGGCAAACACGGTTAGAGAGACTCTTCGTGCTAACCCACCACCGCCGCCTCGACCAGTGTTAGAGACGGGTGTTGACAATAGAGAAGTCCAACGCCACAATCCACCTACTTTTAATGGGGAGTCCGACCCGAGTGTTGCAGAAGATTGGCTTGTACGAGTTGAGCGCCTCTTCAATCTTTTGCAAGTTGAAGAAGATCTACGGGTTAGGGTGGCAACTCATCTGTTGTCAGGAGAGGCATTACAGTGGTGGACGTCTGTTGAGCGTATTCGAGGAGGGAACATTCTTATATGGAAGGACTTCTCTACTGCTTTTCTGGATAAATATTTTCCTACGGTTTTTCGAGACCAAAAGGAAAATGAGTTTATATACTTGACCCAGGGGAATATGATGGTGCAACAGTATGAGGCACGATTTACTGCTTTATCCCGTTTTGTACCTGGGTTGGTGGCAGATGAGGCTAGCAACGCCCGGAGATTTTTAAAGCTTTTGAGAGATGACATCAGACCCTCAGTGGCAGTGTGTAGATTGACGACATATTCTGATGTGGTAGAGACCGCCTTAGTGGCAGAACAGGAGATATCCCAGAGTCACAGGGTGGGGGGTATTGGCATACCTCCTAGAGGAGCGAGACAGCAGGATCGTTCAGCTAAGAGACAAAGAACTCAGTTCAGTAGGACTTCCTTTAATTCTCAGTCTCAGCAGCTGCAATCTCAAGGCTCTATGGCAAGTGGGTCCTCACAGAGTCAACGAGTTTGTTATGGGTGTAGGAAACCAGGTCACTTACGATATCAGTGTCCCAGATGTTATAGATGCGGACAATACGGTCATATACAACGGGATTGTCCAGCAGGGATGAGAGGTCCTCAGAGTGCCACTAGTCAGATCCCACCGACTCCTTGACAAGGGTCAGGGTCATAGTCTAGACCACCATTTCAGGGACGCGCCTCTCGAGGATAAATTCGTGAGGGTCGTGAGGGTTTGAGTCCTGGGCCCAAAGCATACAATACATGGAGTTATAGTGTCGGACCCTAGGTGGGCTGCCCTGTGTGCAGACTCAGGGGGGACTCTTAAAAAAAAAAATTTAGTGCATGGGCCCGTGTTTTATTTGATTATGGAGCTACGCATTCTTTTATATCTACCCATTCTACATCTGTGATAGTATTAGAGTCTAATTTGTTGGACTCTGTACTACATGTGGAGTCACCTATGGGCAGTACTTTAGAGGTTGAGAGTGTCATTCCTGTATGTTAGAGATCAATGGGCACATGTTATCATGTAATGTGATACTTATGGATTTCATGGAGTATGATGTGATATTAGGAATGGATTGGTTGTCCGCCTATCAAGTTATATTAGATTGTCACAAGAAAGGGGTAAGGAACATGATAGCAAGTATATTAGTAGAGGAGATTAATAAAGGGGTTTCTGGACTTCCTCGTGTGGTGACTGAATTTCCCGATGTTTTTCCTGAAGAATTACCTGGGTTACCTCCAACTAGAGAAGTGGAGTTGCTACCGAGGTGTATCCAAGTGTGTCACCTATATCAGTTACTCCTTATCGAATGGCTCCAGCATAATTGGGAGAGCTAAAGTTACAAATATAAGAATTATTAGATAAAGGATTTATCCGATTCAGTACTTCTCCCTGGAGGGCAC
Organism: Boswellia sacra; assembly: GCA_013180625.2. Taxonomy (NCBI): domain Eukaryota; kingdom Viridiplantae; phylum Streptophyta; class Magnoliopsida; order Sapindales; family Burseraceae; genus Boswellia; species Boswellia sacra. Next base: position 140,313 of record SNVD02007180.1, on the reverse strand, counting down.
TATTATTGTTTGTAAAGAAGAAAGATGGTTCGTTGCGTTTATGTATAGATTACAAGCAGTTAAATTGGATTATAGTGAAAAACAAATATCCTTTTTCCTATTATCGATGATTTGTTCGGTCAGCTAAGAGGATCTTGTTGTTTTTCTGAGATAGATCTTTGTTCGGGTTATCATCAGTTGAGAATAAAAAAAAAAAATACCCAAAACCGCCTTTCATACCTGGTATGGGCATTATAAGTTTCTGGTCATGCTATTTGGACTGACTAATACTCTTGCTGCTTTTATGGATTTGATGAACCATGTTTTCAGACCTCACTTAGACCAATTTGTGATTGTGTTCGTAGATGATATCCTCAATTATTCTTCATCTGAGGTTGAACATGAGCAACATCTACGTGTGGCACTTCAAACACTTAGAGAGCATAGTTTTTATGTCAAGCTGAGTAAATGTGAATTCTGGCTATCAGAAGTGAGATTTCTGGACCATGTAGTGTCAAGACAAGGAACCTCAGTAGATTCATCGAAAGTAGAAGCTGTTATAAAGTGGGAAACCAAAGAATGTGTTTGAAGTATGTAGCTTCTTAGGTTTAGCAGGGTACCATCAGCGTTCTATTGAGAATTTTTCTCGATTGGCTGCATTAATAACTAGGTTAATAAGGAAAGGTGTCAAATTCGAATAGAATGAGCAAGTGTTACGCGGTGATGGGAGTGTGGATTGGACCATTGGTTCAGAAGGGAGTTTGCGATTCAAGAGCAGGATCTTTGTTCCATCGAGTAAAGAGTGTAAAGATGATATTCTTAAGGAATTTCATTATTCTAAATTTGCTGTTCATTCTGGTAGTACCAAGATGTATCATGATTTACGTTGACAATTTTGGTGGAAAGGAATGAAGTGGGATGTTGCTGAATATGTGGCTAGATGCCTTACTTGTTAACAAGCGAAGGCTGAGCACCAAAGGCCTGCAAGATTACTCCAACCACTTCCTGTAGCAGAATGGAAATGAGACGCATCTTTTGGGAACAAAACCTTGAGGGCTGAGGCCTAATAGAGAACAATATGGTTTAGTGTGCGATTGGGTTCAGACCGGCAGTAGGACCGGGACGAGGTAGTAGGCCTCGGCCTAGATCGTCACAGTACTCATATTTTCAAATTTCTAAGACGAAATTTATTTTTAGGAGGGTAGGTTGTGGAATCCCAAATATATATATATATATATTATAAATTTTAGAAAATATAACTAAGGGTATTTGAGTAATTTTATGAGAATTAGGTTGGATAATAGGAGTGGGCTTGTGTTGGAATTAGTAAAGGAGAATTGGGCTTGAATTTGAAATTAATGGACCTAAGCCCATAAACCAAGGCCTTGTATATAAATAAGGGAGGATTTTTCTGGAAAAAAAGGGGGAGAGGTCTTTCTTTCATTTTGGGGATAGAAGAGAGGGAAGTTGATAGCAAAAGAAAGAGGAAGAGAAGAAGAAGAAGAAGAAGAAGAAGAAGAAAAGAAAGAAAGAGAAGAAAATTTCAAAGAAGTTTAGCTTGGAAAACAGGTGGGAGATTCTAACACTATACTTACATTATGTTATGTGTTTTGTTGTTGAATTGATATTATTGTGATGTATGTATCATGTTTTGACTTGATTTCTTGGTTGCTTGGATAATGAAATATGAGTGAAGTTACTTATTGCAAGTTGTTTGTTGTGATTGCATGAAGAATTATGTGTGAATTGAAGTGTTGATGAAGTGGAGTAGAGATGATTTTGTGAGAAGTGTAGTTCATGTGACTGTCTTGTGTTGATTGAGTTGATGCGTTTTTCTGGATTGAGAATTGTATGATTTCTCATTTGTTTTGGAAAATAGACGTATTAAGCTTTAATTAGCCGTTGATTTCGTTGAATTTGGAGTTAAAACGGATTTTTCGTGAATTTTTGAAGTTGGGAGTTGAATTCTGGAAATGGTACGTTTTGAACCAATTCTGGAATTCGATTCTGGTGTTTCGCTCGACAGTGAACAGTGTTCGAGTGTTCGAGTGAACAGTGTCGAGTGTTCGAGTGTCGTGTGAACAGTGTTCGAGTGAACAGTATTCTCGAATGAACAGTGTCGAGTGTTCGAGTGTCGTGTGAACAGTATTCGAGTGTTCGAGTAAACAGTGTCGAGTGTTAGAATGAACAGTATTCGAGAAATAGTTCGTATGAACAGTGTTCGAGTCGTGTAAACAGTGTTCGAGTGAACAATGTCGAGTAAACAGTAATCTCGAATGAACAGTATCGAGTAAACAGTATCTAGTGAACAGTATTTTCGAGTGAACAGTGTTCTCGAATGAACAGTATTTCGAGTGAACAGTATCGAGTCAACAGTGTCGAGTGTCGAGCAAAATTTCAGAACCACCCCAAATTGACTGTATAATTCCCAAAAAGTCTTGGATTTTGCATAAATATCATATTTCTTGAGATTTATCATAGTAATGATATTGAAAGGCTGTTAATGTATGCATTAGACCTTGGATGGACCGTTTTGTATACGGATCCAAGGAGAATGCGGATAAAATGATATGAAGTGTTGAACCTTGGGTGAACCGTTCTGTATGCGGACCCAAGGGGAACACGAATAAAATGATATGAACTGTTGGACCTTGGGTGGACCGTTCTTTACACGAACCCAAGGGGAACACGAATATAATGATATGAGGTGTTGGACCTTGGGTGGACCGTTCTGTACACGGACCCAAGGGGAACACGAATATAATGATTTGAGGTGTTGGACCTTGGGTAGACCGTTCTGTATACGGACCCAAGGGGAACACGAATATAATGATTTGAGGTGTTGGACCTTGGGTGGACCGTTCTGTATACGGACCTAAAGGGAACACGAATAAAACAATGTGTTGATGGACCTTGGGTGGACCGTTCTTTATACGGACCCAAACGGAACACGAATACAATGACGTGATGTGTTGGACCTTGGGTGGACCGTTCTGTATACGGACCTAAGGGGAACACGAATAAAACAATGTGTTGATGGACCTTGGGTGGACCGTACTATATACGGATCCAAGGGGAACACGAATAAAACGACGTGATGTGTTGGACCTTGGGTGGACCGTTCTGTATACGGACCTAAGGGGAACACGAATAAAACAATGTGTTGATGGACCTTGGGTGGACCGTTCTATATACGGATCCAAGGGGAACACGAATAAAACGACGTGATGTGTTGGACCTTGGGTGGACCGTTCTGTATACGGACCTAAGGGGAACACAAATAAAACGACGTGTTGATGGACCTTGGGTGGACCGTTCTATATACGGACCCAAGGGGAACACGAATAAAACGATGTGATGTATTGGACCTTGGGTGGACCGTTCTATATACGGACCCAAGGGGAACACGAATAAAACGATATGATGTGTTGGACATTGGATGGGCCGTTCTGTATACGGATCCATGGGGAACACGTATATTATAAACATAATGTGTTGGACCTTGGATGGACCGTTCTGTATACTGATCCAAGGGAAAAACGAATACAATAAACATGATGTGTTGAACCTTGGATGGGCCGTTCTATATACGGATCCAAGGGGAATACGAATATAAATTTGATGTGCGAGTGGACATAATTGGTTGATCTATTAGTATTTGATGTCAAATTTTGTGACTGAATATTTGTGGAAGGTGTATGATTTAGTATAATGTTAGAATGTTCCTACTGGGCTTTATGCTCACCCCTTCCCTCTACAGGTACACAGAAGAATGTTCACACTAGTAATGTTCCAGAGCTTTCCTAGAGAGTCTAGAATCTACATACATATCATGATTATTGGAGATAGTCTTGTTTCTCCTAGCTTATGATGGGAGATTTTGTTGTGTGACTATAATCTTATGTATGGCCTTTAGTCACCAATGTATGTACAGTTGATTTTGAACAAATAGCCATAAGTTGTAATGAATTCCTGTGATGTATATATATAAAAAAAAATTATGAGATATGGATGACGTAATTTGTATTAAATTCTTATTTAATCACACCCTAAAATCTTTAAATAAGAGATGTTAGGGCGTGACAAAGTAACAAATGATTTATCTGAGGAAGATTCAGAAGAAAGAAATAGTAATACAACAGAAAGGCGATGTCACAAAGATTACAAGGATTACAAGGTAAATCTTGATCTCTCTATCTTTAAGGGTGATTTGCATATTAAGGATTTTTTAGATTGGATTACAGAAGTGGAGGATTTTTTTGATTGTGTAGAGATTTCTAATGAAAGAAAAGTTAAATTATTAACAACTAGTTTGAAAAGGGGAGCATCTGCTTGGTGGACTTTAACTCAAAATCGAAGAAGAATGGAAGGAAAAGAGCCTATTAGAACTTAGGCACGGATGAAGCAAAAATTAATGATAGCTGGATATCCAAGATCAGCTGGGACAACTTACTTTTTATGATAAGGCATCTGTAGTCAATACGGCGATGAAGGTGGGGGATAGATTGAAGTGACCTTTGCAATGTTCACCGCCCATAGCAAAGCAAACAATGATAGCCCAATACATACAACCAAATAAATTCCAAGCAAAAAATCAAAGCCCAATTCATAACAACAACACTTGTACCAAAACAACCTTAATCAACCAGCCACAACAATCAAACCCTTGTGCATGACCAATGCTAGAAAAGTGTTTCCATTGTGGTTTGCTTGGCCATTGTTCAAATGAGTGCCCAGAGAGGAATCAAAGGGTAACTAATTCTGTGGCAGCTAATGTAGAGTACTTTGAGCAATTTGAAGAGAATGAGGAAGTTTATGCTAAAGTTATTTATGGGGATGACGGTGAGGAGATCAATTGTATTGTGTAGAAAATGCATATGTGTTTTGGTGGTGTGGGAAAAAGGTCATTAGGCCCTGGCAATATGATGCGGATGTTAGCCATAAGGGAAAAGAAAATGCATATTTGTATTGGTGGTGTGGGAAAAAGGTGATATTAGTACCCTTTACTAAGAAAAAGAACGAGAAGAAAATTTCTAAAGTGGAGGGGAGAGTTTTTTTACAGTGGTAGATGAGAACATTGTCGATGAATGTGAGGGTTGTATGATGGCTACAAAAGAAGAGGAGTTGAAGCCAGTAGTTATCCCTGAAAAGGTAGAGCCACTATTGGCAGAATTTTTCGATATAACACCTCCAAAGATGCCAATAAGATTACCACGTAAGAGGGATGCGCAAAACCATATTGACTTGGTACCTAGAGCTAGTTTGCTGAACTTGCCACATTACCATATCAGTCCTTTGGAGCATATAACTTTGCAAGATCAAGTGGACGATTTGTTGAAAAAGGGCCATATCTAAGAGAGTATTAGTTAGTGTGTTGTTCCTACATTATTAGTGCCTAAAAAGGATGGCAGCTGGTGTATGTGTGTTGACAATAGGGCAATAAACAAAGTTACAGTGAAGTATCGGTTTCCCATTCCAACACTACAAGATATGTTAGATCAATTAGATGGGGTGAAGGTGTTCTCAAAAATTGATCTGCATAGTGGGTATCATCAAATTCGCATTAGGCCTGGAGATGAATGGAAGACGACTTTCAAAACCAAGGAGGGACTTTATGAGTGGCTAGTCATGCCATTCGACTTATGTAATGCTTTTACTACATTTATAAGATTGATGACTCAGGTACTTATGCCATTTTTTTGCCTTTGTTGTCATGCACTTTGATGATATTTTGATTTATAGCCTCGATGAGAATTCGCATCTAGAGCATTTGAGGCAAATTTGAACAATACTAAGAGAAAACAAGTTGTTTATTAATTTGAAAAAGTGCAGATTTTTGCAAAGTAGCTTTTTTTCCTTGGTTTTGCAGTTCATGCAAATAAAATAAAAGTAGACGATTCTAAGGTGAAGGATATACGAGATTGGCCTACTTTACAAATAGTCAATGATGTTAGGAGTTTTCATAAGTTGGCAACATTTTACAAAAGACTTATTAGCAATTTTAGCACTATTACTGCTCAATTAACAAAATTTTTGAAGAAGGGTAAATATGCTTGGGGAGAGGCGCAAGAAACTAGTTTTGCTATCTTAAAGGAAAAAATATCTTTAGCACCAGTTCTTGCATTGCTTAGCTTTGAGAAGCTATTTGAGGTAGATAGTGATGCATCTGGCACAAGCATTGGGGCTATGCTTTCTTAAGAGGGTAAACCAATGGAATTCTTTAGTGAAAAATTATGTGAAGCAAGGCAAAAGTGGACTACTTATGAGCAGAAATTTTATGCTTTATTTAGGCTTGCTTGTATTGGGAACATTATTTAATACAACGGAGTTTATTTTATTCAACGATCATCACGCTTTGGAGTATATCAATAGTCAAAATCACTTGAACAAGATGTTTGCAAGATGGGCGACTTACTTAGGGGTGTGCAAAATAATCCGACCCGACCCGACCCGATCGGGTTTGTCGGGTTTATCGGGTTTTGGTCGGGTTAACCGTGAACAGTAACCCGAAATCGGGTTGGAATAGTCGGGTTTGAACAGTACCGGGTTATAATCGGGTTTGAATAGTATGTTTGAATAAAACCAAATCCGATCCAACCCGACCCGATCCGATTGGGTTGTCGGGTTTTAATCGGGTTAATATTGAATAGTAACCCGAATTCGGGTCAAAAGAGTCGGGTTTGAACAGTGTCGGGTCAAAATCGGGTTTGGACAAACCCGACCCGACCCGACCCGTGTGCACCCCTAGACTTACTTATAGAAATTTACAATTGTCCTAAAGCATTAATCTAGAAAAACAAATATAGTGGCAGATGCTTAGAGGAGGCGAGCAACGTTGTTGGTGACTTTGAACACTGAGATTATTGGGTTTGAGCACTTGAAAGACCAATGCTGATGATGAAATTTTCAAAAAATTTGGGAGTTATGCTCTCTAAAGAAGAACTCGTATGATTATTTAATTCATAGGGACTATTTGTTCAAGGCTCATTAGTTGTGTATCCCACATAGTTCATTCATAATTTCTCGTTTTAATCCCATCACATTAGGCACGCATAATCTTCCTTTGAAATATAATACTCCGTCGGTGGAGGCAACAGAACCTGACCTCTTTCCAATTGGAACTTCTTCCATCACCTTCTTTAGAAAGGCATCTTCGCATTGACTCCTCTTAATCCTCTCAATAACAGTGGGTTGCATGATCAATGAAGCCAAGTGTAGGTATTTATTCGGCTGAACAATCTTAATAACAAATTTCTTTAGATCTTGTATTACTGGCTGTTGTGTAGTGATTAGAGTAGCCATATGTCCAGAAGACTTCTGACTCAAGGCATCCGCTACCATATTCGCTTTTCTAGGATGATAATTAATGACACAATCATAATCCTTGACCAATTCAAGCCATCGCCTTTGCCTCATATTTAATTCCTTTTGAGTGAAGAAATATTTAAGGCTCTTGTGGTCAGTATAGATCTCACATCTTGCTTCGTACAAGTAATGCCTCCAAATTTTTAATGCAAACACCACGGCTGCCAGTTCTAAATCATAGGTAGGGTAATTCTTCTCATAGTTTTTCAATTGTCAAGATGCATAGGCTATAACTTTGCCATTTTGCATCAAAACACACCTTAACCCATTCTGAGAAGCATCACGGTATATCACAAATCCCTGTGAACCAGAAGGAATGGTCAGTACTGGAGCTGTCACCAGTCGGTTCTTGAGTTCGTGGAAACTCTTTTCACAGTCTTTCGACAACACAAAAGCTATATTCTTCCTGGTTAACTGTGTTAATGGGGAGGCTATCCTGGAAAAACCTTCAACAAATCTCCTATAGTACCCGGCGAATCCTAGAAAACTTCATACTTCAGTTACATTAGTTGGCCTCGGCCACTTCACAATAGTTTCCACTTCATTTGGGTCTATAGAGATTCCGTCATCTGAAACAATATGACTGAAGAAGGAAATCTAATTAAGCCAAAACTCACATTTCTTGAATTTGGCATACAGTTTCTTCTCTCTCAATATTTGCAACATCATTCTTAAATGCTCTTTGTGTTCTTCAAAATCCTTAGAATACACGAAGATATCATTAATTAACACAATGATAAATTTGTCCAAGAATTCCTTCAAAACACGATTCATAAGATCCATAAAAGCTGCTAGAGCATTCATGAGTTCGAAAGGCATCACCAAGAATTCATAGTGCCTATACCTCGTTCGAAAAGCGGTCTTGGAAATGTCTTCTTTTCTAATCTTTAATTGATGATATCCAGATCGAAGATCAATCTTGGAAAACACGCTTGCCCCGACTAACTGATCGAGTAGGTCATCAATCCTTGGAAGTGGATACTTGTTCTTTATAGTCACTCGACTCGATTCACGATAATCAATGCACAATCTTATTGTTCCATCCTTTTTCTTCATAAACAGAACTGGTGCTCCCCAAGGAGAGACACTAGGACGGATGAAACCCTTATCCAGTAACTACAGTAGCTACTCCTTCAGTTCTTTAAGTTCTATTGGTGACATCCGATATGGAGCTTTGGATATAAAAGTGGTTCCCGGTAAAAGATCAATAGTGAATTCAATCTCTTGATCAGGAGGAAGTCCGGGTAATTCTTCTAGAAATACATCTGTAAATTCATTTACCATTTGAATGTTCTGAATACTCTTTTCTTTCTTCTATGTTTCCATAACATAAGCCGAGAAACCCATACATCCCTTCCGAAGGAACTTTTGAGCTTTCAAGGCTGAGACAATCCGTGGCAATGAAATTATGTCCGTCCCGACAAAACTGCACTCCAATCCAATTGGGGTATGGAATACCACTTTCTTCTCAAAACATTTGACATCTGCACGATATTTAGATAACCAATCCATACCCAGAATCATATCCAAATCATGCATCTCTAAGATGATTAGATTGGCCTCTAACTCTTGACTGTCTATTTTAATCTGGTAGGATTTCAACTCTTCTCTAGCACACGATGCCATTCCTGAAGGAGTAGAAACACACATCTCTACATCCACAATTGAAGGGTTTACTTTCACTTTATTAGCAAAAGTATGAGACATAAATGAATGAGTGGCACCTGAGTCAAACAATACATAAGCATTGTAACCAAGAACAAAGATAGTACCAGAAACAATGGATGGAGCTTCCCGAGCTTCAGTGGTGGGGAGGGCATAAACTATTCCTTGTGCTCGTGGTTCTCTACTTGGAGCATTCTGAATTCTACTAGGAGCATTTGGAGCTTTACTGGCTTCAGGACACAAAGAAGCAAAGTGTCCGATTTTGCCATATCGGAAACACGCTCCAGTCTTCAAATAACACGTTCCTCTATGCGGTCTGTGGCATGTATGACATACAGGCAATTCTTTTCTACCCATATTCTATTTCTTCTTTCCTTTGCCTTTCTCGAACTGTCTATTAATGTTCCTCCACGGCTTCCTTGATTGAGAATCCAAACCCCCTTCTTTAAACTTGACAACTTCAGCCATTTCTTCATCTTTGGCCAATATCTGAGCCTTCCTCAACATTGCAATGTAGCTTTTCAATTCTAGTACTGCCATATGCTTTCGGATTTCTGGTTTAGGCCTCTCTCAAAGAACTTGGCTTTCTCCTCTTCTGTACTGATGAGATATAGGGCGAATCTGGATAAAGCCTCAAACTTCCTTTCATATTCTGTAAGGGACATGTACCCTTGAGTTAACTACACAAATTCAGCAATCTTTTCATTCTTCAATGATTGAGGGAAATACTTGTCATAAAACAACTCCTTAAACTAAGCCCAGGTGAGCACTCCATCTTCCACAGTGTAAGCTCTCTTTGTCATTTCTCACCAGTAATTTGCACTACCCTTTAACATAAAAGTAGCGCATGTAAGCCGTTGTGCATTAGTACACCCTATAAGCTCGAGTATTTTCTCCATTTCACGAACCCATTCTTCTGCAACTAATGGATCTGTTGAGCCTATAAAGGATAGAGGATTGAGTCTTCTAAACTGCTCCATAACTTGTATATTACCAGAAGTGGTGGAACTAGGTTGTGAAGCTTCTTGTCTCACGTCTGTCAAAATTACCAATTCCTGGACTGTAGTGTCCTAGGCCCGTGAGCTGCTACTAGTTCAAACTTGTCTTTTCGATCTTCTATTTCTTACTGGAGTAGGTTCATCTAACTCCGAAGTTCGTCTCACTTTGGATGTCGAGCTAACTCTCCTCATCTCCTCCATGGTAGGGTTATCAGCTCTCTTCGGTCGTCCAAGTCGAGACATGATTATCAATTTTGATCATCATAACAGAATCAAGCACCATGTAATAACAATAGTAATAATAATAATAATTAGTAATCCTCATTCATATTCAAACATCTTAGAGATTTCAACATGGAAATCAAACAATTATTAATCTTACTTTCACAATGCCACTTAATTCCACACCTTCCATGGAATAAAATACAGTCTAGTTTTACTTCAAAAGCTAATTTAGCTTACTTACTATGGAGGATTTGGCATGGACTTAGTTCCCTTGACCGCTTACAACAAAAGTGTTTACAGAACCTTAAACCTATGCTCTGATACCATTATTGTCATATCCAATACTATACATACAGAGTATAACATTAAAACAGTCATGTAATAGTGAACTTTGTCATTTCTTTCAAAAATTATATTGAATATTATCAAATGCAGAGTTCCTAGTCACAACCACCGCATTTCACTATATATATGTATATTCAAAATCAAAAGAATTTTTATAGTATGGTCATGTTAATATACAACAGTGGTCCGTAGTTGTCAAGGAAACTCTGTTAGTATTGCCAAAAGTTCTCCATCCAACACTCAGTCTACTAGTCATCTGAGGCACACAATAAAATTAGTGAGTAAAACTCAGTAAGAAAGCTTGATGGATCAATACGGTGTTTAGTAATAGTATAGATTAGTTACAGAATGGAGACTATTTACAGATACTATTCACTTCTTATTATTCAAGCCTTAAGTGACTTGTTGAAGAAGTTATACAGCAGAAATCTCTTTGCAGGGGTTGAGCTCCTGCGCCAGTAAATCCGTATAATTGGCCAACTTCTTAGGCCATTTTCCCACTTGCCGGTTATAACTCTTTTATTTCCACCATTTCCTGTCCTAGGCCATTACACATTCTCATCCACTATCACATAAGTAAGTTCACTTCATATTCACTATCTTAATTCATCACATCCTTATGTGCACTCATAAACACATAAATCATTCACGTATGAGTTTCTTTAAGCTAGCTACATTATCCATATGGATATCCATACACATATACACATTTCATTTCAATGCAGAATAAGGACTCGCATACAATATTCGATACTGTACTAATGACACATATCATGTCCATATCACAAAATTCGGAAGCTTTCACAATAGAGTCACAGATGCTTAGGAAAAGTGCTCTCTAACCAAGGTAGGACTTATCATATCACAATCAGTTCACATATATGGGCCCAAATCACATAGCCACCTATTGGCGGCATCCGTAGGCAAGACATCGTCGCAGTGAGTATTTATCACATTCTCACATTGCACAAATCTGCCATCACCCAGAGGTGACAGCCATATAGTCCTATTGGACTCTATCCTGCCACATAGAATAGTACAGATACATATAGATGCCTACACTTGAAATAGGTCAAGGCTAGTCTAACAATCTGAGCGATACATGGCCCATGCTACTGAATCCCGTATAGAGAAACACATGGTCCAGACCTCCTCTCAAGCTATGAGAGCTAAGTTTCCTAAGTTTTGGCATGCCAATCACATTTCACAATTCACAATCAATCATATAAAAGAAGCTATATTAAGCTTATAGTACAGTCACAATATCTCCCAATTCAAGCATCAAGGTGCTAAAAATTAATAGTGTTACAATACACAATATTATATACAACGTGACATAATTTATTGTGGCGTCAAAATAGTTAGCTCACTTACCTTATACAGCTCGGTTGTTGATGTTGTCTTTAACCTAAAACAAAACAAAATCTCTTTAAGGTCACCATACACATTGGTGAAATAATTCCCCTTTTTGGCTCTATTTCTATACATACTCCATCAGAACAATTTATAACGAACAGTTGTCTATTCCAAAATCCACACAATTGCATAGACAACTTTTACACTCATATAACATGTCTCCTTAAAATTTTTAGAGCCAAATAAGATCATATGCTTACTCAAAATAACCTAATTAGTTAACTCAACAATTCTGTCAATGCATTCATTTCACTGAGCAGTATGCACTTAAAAATTTGCAGGAATTCCAATCCTAATTAAATGGCTACAAAAGTTTACTGGCTGGTATATAACATACATAGACCTCCATACCAAAAATCATGGCTTTTCAAGGGGTTTAAATCATTTAAACCCAATTATTTCTAACTGTCCTATTTTGGAAACAAAAAATTCCAGTTTTATCAAGCCAAATTTAAAAATTCATAACAATTCATACAAAGCTTTAATCTTAGTGAAAATTAATAGTCTCATATATGACACATAAAGGAACTTACATACCAAAAATCAGATAATTTTATGAAGATTTGTATCTTCAACTAAAATCGTTTTCCTTTACTCTGTTCTAAGACAGGGGAGATATGAAATTCCATACCAGAAGTTCAAAAATTCACTACAATTCACATACTTAGAATTTTTGAGTGAATCTAATTTATATACACTCCTGGACATGTCTATTTTCATCATTAAAATTTTTGGAATCAGAAAACATTTCCCTAATTTTTAAAAATTTTTAGAATATGCACTGTTCAGTGTAAAAATACTGCACGATTTGAACTAAACTCTCATTTCTACCTTTGTATTCTCATCCTGTTACTTAAATACCTTCAAATCTCATTCAAATTCACATTTTCATACAATTTCCAGCATATCAAACAACAATTCCCGCGCTCACATCACAAGCTAAAGGAATTCTTGCAAATATATAAACAATAAAGCAAGAATTCTATAGAAGAGATGAGTTCTTACCACTTTCTTCCTTTCTTCTCCCTCATTTCCTTGAGTTCTTGGTGATTTTTGTGAAGAAAAAATAGAGAAAGCAAGTGCTGGAACATGTGAGCTAGGGAGCAAAATGATAGAATTCTAGAATTCTCTCCCTTTTATAGACAAAAATTGAGCTAAATTATTATTTAGTCATTCTCTCCTCTTTTATTACTATTAAACCCATCATTCTCTCGTTTATTACACTATAATTTAAATATATCTATACATTAACACATATTGATACATGTATATTCATAATGTAAATATATGACACAATGTATATTACAAAATTTAAGATGTTATAACTGTATTTGGAGAACACCAGCTCAATCCCACCGTAACGGACAATGATGATGAAGAAGAATAATGCAAGACCACCAACTTCAAGTTCTCCGGCTTTTCTAATTCTGCCCCTCTCTCCAAATTAAAGTCTTTGAAAATGGAATCAATTAATGATTTAGAATGTGTAGCAGAGGATGGTCTCCAAAACCTCACTTCTCTTATGGATATGAAGATTCAGTATTCCCCAAGACTTTCTCAATTGTTTCAAGGTATGAGATTTCTCAACTCTCTTCAAAATCTGGAGATTAGAGATTGTGAAGAATAAGAGTACGTGGTGAATGATGAGGATAACGATGACATGAAATGGCAGGGCCTTAGCAGCCTTCGTTCTTTAATACTCGGTGGGCTTCCGAAATTGGAGTCTCCCCCAACAAATGAGTTTCAATTTGTTACCTCTCTAGAACCTCCCCGCATCAGCAGTTGTGGAAATTTCAAGGCTTTATCGGCTTGGACGTGCGATTTAACCCTTCATTCTTTATATCTCTATGAGCTTCCAAAATTAGTGTCTCTTCCTAAGTGGCTTCAAAATCTAACCACTCCACAAAATCTCAACAGTGACTCTTGTCCAAATTTCAAGTTTCTACCGGAGTCAATGTGCAATTTAACTTTGTTGTATATCGCCCGATGTCCCCAATTGTCAAAAAATTATGGAAATAACAAGGGAAAGGATTGGCCAAAGATTGCTCATGTTCCAAATATTTACATTGATTTTAAATATATTCAAGAAGAAGGTCGCTATCGATTGAATTATGGAACTGCAGGTTGGTAGTTGTCTTTTGATTTATGAATCTGTCATTCTTAAGATCATTACTTTTCGTTTCTTCACACTTATATCTCACATGTGTTATTTTATTATTGTGCAGATGCAGATGAAGATGATGGATGCAAATGTTTGGGATTTATTTCTAGCTAATTACAAAATGGTAATTACCTTGCCTCTTCATTAACTTCTAATTTCTTTCCTTTAATTTGCATTTGGTAATTTCTCATACAAAATTTATTTTGGCTGGGTAGTTTTTGATAAATTGAAATCTTATGTTTGTAACAGCGTTGTGGCAATACAGCCTTCCTAATTCCTCTGGTTTCCTTGAATTTGTGGTGGCTGCAGTTTCAAGGCTTATGGAACCCAAAACATCTTTAATATGACTGGTAGTTAAATTAATTTTTGTGATTTCAATCGGAGCACATTGGAAATTGGGTCCAGAACGTTTCTATTCTCTTTGTAATGGATGAAAAATTCTTAAATTTATGATGCAGTTGTTCACAAGGGGAATGGTTATGGTAAAAAAAATAATAATAATAAGTTGACATGAATTTGTCAATAAATTAACAGATGGTCGTTGGTGAACTGTATTTCCAGATTTACAGAAGTTGGGCTTATTATTTTTGAGCATTTTGCAGCTCCTTTCCTTTAACATCATCTGAGACAGAGAGAGCTCAAGTAAATTTCTGTTCAAACCCCATAGAATGAGGAGAATGAAAGTTTGTACTCTTTCTGTCACACCCTGTATCCAACATAGTAATACTGCAGCGGATAAGGGCTTGCCAAGGGAACACAGTCGTCGTTATGCCGAAATCCTTCCTTAATCTTTAACTGATCGAATACCTGAGGTACACAATAGACTAGTGAGTATGAAACTCAGTAAGCAGCTAGAATTATAAAAACTGGCATAACACTCAAAATAAAACAATAAATAGTGATAACCATTTCAGAATATGATTACTATTTAATACTTATTCCATAAATCACCGATTACTGTTCATTTCTTGGTATACAAGCCACCAGTGCCCTACTAAGAAAGTCAGAAAATTGATTTTACTATTCAAGGATCGCGCCTTTGTGCGAGGAAATTGGCACGGCGACGCCAAGTTTCTGATTTCCAATCCGTTGCAAATTTCAGTTTCCCGCTCCTACGCCAAGGGAAAGGCACGTATGCGCCAACTCTCTATTCTCCCTTACTTGAGTCGGTGCAAGTGGTGCTCTAGCGCGAAAGGTATGGCGCAGTGATGCCAATTCTCTGCCTATATCTCTTTAGATTCGTTAAAGATGCACTCTTGCACCATTTAATTATGCTTCTGCGCTAACCCTGTATTATTGGCCATTTCCTCGACGAATTGCTCTCTTATTTAGTCACATTTCTAATTCCATAAATACCTGTCTATGGGTAATCAAGCATGGCTTTTCCATGTCAAAGCTCATCACATATACCCATACATACACCCATTTACATACACATGTCTCATTTGCAATTAAACTTTCCATAAGTCTATCACATCCTCATGTACTTCCGTAAACATATAAATCATTCACACATGAGTTTATATAAGCTAGCTACATTATTTATATGGATATCCATTTCATATAATTTCGGAAGCTTCCACAGTACAGTCACAGATACTTAGGAACAGTGCTCTCTAATCAGGGTAGGACTTTTTATTTCACAGTCAGTTTCCATATGTAGGCCTACCCATGAATCAGCTCAAGACTAGTCCGATAATCCGGGTGATACCAGGCCCATGCTACCGAATCTCGTCTAGAGAAACACATGTGCAGCCATGGGGATACGGAACAGTACTATAGATACATTTAGAGGCCTACCCATGAAATAGCTCAAGGCTAGTCTGACAATCCGGGTGATACCGGGCCCATGCTACCGAATCCCGTGGAGGGAAACACATGGTCCAGACCTCCCTTCAAGCTATGAGAGTCAAATATCCTAAGTTATGGCATGTAATTTCAAATTCATAACACATCACACAATGATGCATGCCTTCACACATCACAATATCGCAGTTCACTATCATAATTGAGGTTCTACGCAGGCTTCTCATTAATTACATATACATTCATAAATACAATAAGCCTACATATCTCATATACACTTATGGATGTGCACCATCCACATATTGGCATCATTTTTACACACATAGAACCCCCATTGACTTCTTTACTCATGCCAACCTTTTCATTACTCTTGTATTTCAATCATATCGTTGCACAACTATGTCCATGCATAGCTGATCTCATTCATTTTCCATTCATCAATGTTCATGGAACTCTAATACACATGGTATGTCATAGACATTCATTTGTCATGCCATCTCATATGAGAAATTAGTATCCTAGGACATTTGGTATGTATTTCGTTCTTCATATACACATATCGTTTCATTGGTAATGTTATTTAAGCCATATCACAACAAATTCATATATATAAGGGCACATTCACATTTCTATATCTCACATACATAGAAGTTACACCAACAATTCAATCACATACACATCAAAGTGTGTGAAATCATACATTTCATAAATCACTATAAATCCCAATCAAATCATTTCCTATATCAAGGTCCATGTATTCATGGCCCCATCCACAATCCATCAACAGATTTCACATATATCCACAAACACAATTATTAAACACATTTCATTAAAAGTTAACATCTATTGTGTCCTCAGAAAGGTCTAGCTACTTACCTGGTTAGCCTCGCCTCTTGAATTTGTTTTCATGTATTTCTTGATAAGTAGTTGTTAAAGTTCATCTCTTCTTCTTCTCCTTCCTCTCTGATAACCATTGCCATAGTCATGACACACTGATTAGTGTCTATTTAAAAGTCATTAAATCCCTTATAGGTTAACAACAATTCAACCAACCAATAACATCATTTATTAAACTCTATCACACACACATATTGGTTGGATTATTATAATAAGAGGTTATTCATTTCCAATCATAACCAAACTTCATGGAACTCAAATAGACATACATATTATAGTCCATGAATTTTATTGAGTCAAAATAAGGTCATGTACTCCTTGAAAATCCTTAATTTCATTCACATAGCAAATCTGTCTGCAGACCTCTTAACTGAACAGTGAAACTTTGAAGAATTTTATAAAATTCTACAATAATCCAATCTCTACCAAACTTTCCAGTCTAAAACTAGACACATATAAAAGTCATTCCACCAAAAATCATGATTTTCTAAGGAGTTTAAGGCAGTCATACGGAATTTGTTTCACATACTCTGTTCTAGAACTTAACATTCACAGTTCTTTAAGTCCAGATTTGAAAAATCATAACAATTCATACACAAATCTAAAAACCATGAAAATTTACAGTCTATCAGAAAACATACCCAAGGTTTTTGTATTAAAAATCACGAAATTTTACAAATATTTTCCCCCTCAAATTGAGTTCATTCCCCCTGCCCCGTTTTAAAACAGGGGAATTCACAATTTCAAACCAGAACTTCAAAAATTCATTACAAATCACATACTACGAATTTTTGAGTGTCTCAAAATTCTATAAACTCCTTAATGTGTCTAGTTTATCATATAAAAATTTCAAGGTCATAAAACAACCATGGAATTTATGAGAATTTTCAGACTTAGCACTGTTTAGAAAAACAACTCTGTAGGATTCATGCTCATACTTTACTTCTAGCTTCCTAGCATCATCAAATCTTTAAATTCTTTCATAATTCACTCTAATTCATGTTTTTCGATCCATTTACAGCATATTCCTAACATGAAATATCACAAACAACAATAAACCATCACTTAATTGCATTGTTATGGCTAGATTTAGAGAGAGAGAAGTGAATCCTTACATCTTGGCCTCTTGTTTCCTTCCTCTCTTCTTGATTCCATAGAAAAATTGAGGGAAAAGGAGGAAGAGAGGGTGCTGCACGTTCCAAGAGAAAGGGGAAGAGAAAATGAATCTCTAGAGTTATCCCATGTTTTATAGATATACATCACACAATCATTTCAATTAAACCCTTGCACTTTCTTAGCTTTTCACTCACACCCTTCCATCGCTCATCTAATTTCATCCCTCTCCATATATATATATATACCTCATAATGTTAATAATACATATTTTCACAATATACATGCAAGGTAAACCTACTTAAAATTTGGAGTGTCACACTTTCTTTCCATATATAATATTTTCTATCAGCACTCCTTTACTATGGATTCTTTTCGTTATTTCAGTAGTTGGAGAAACATCTCGTCGCAATTGAGAACCTGGAGGCTATGGCAAGCTTGATATATCTAAGAAGAAGGTTGTCTTGCGTTGGAAATGTTGTAACAAGGGCCTCAAAACATTACTCGGCTTCAACATAACTTAATGTTGATGATTCTAATTGTAATCTAGATGATCAAATTTCATAAAATTGCAGTTCCTTGAACTTTGAAGCGATATATACCCACTCTGTCTCATTGAGAATAATTATGTTGGCTAGTCTTCACTTATTGTCACGGGCACACAACATTGACTCACATAACAAACAACTTGTTATGCTCCAACTTTACATTTCATCCCATCTATTGTTTGGAAATATTCAACACCTTGTTAATCCTTATTTTCAACACAAAAATAAAAGTTTATTCTTTGTTCCATTTTTATCACAATCTTTCATTCTATATAATATTGAATGAATTCAGGGAATTTAATGGTCTGAAGCTTTAAATGTCTAAAAAATTTATAGTAACTTGTCTCCTTCAATGCTCTGCATGTCCTTTACTGAGTAATTTTTATTTTATTTTATTTTTTGAATATGTTTCTCACATTTTGTTTTCCTATTTCGCACTGTAGCAGAGAGCTGAGTTTAGCAAGCTGATGCATCCGAATACTCGGTGGATCCTAGGACACATAATGGAATTTTGCAAGTTTTGGCAGCACAACAACAGTTTGGGGCAAATCGGTCCCAACATGCAACCAGGACTTCACTCTAATGTACATATTCTGTTTTTCGCACATTGCTGTATATAACCTTTTCATATATTGTCATGCTATAGTTAATGCATTATATTTAACTTGTTGAACATTGAAAAGGGGTATTGTTTTGTACAGTGCAATTTACATATTTTTTTTTCCCAGAATCTTGGTACGAAGGAAATTGTTTTAGAGAAAACATAATTGACGATTGTGCGAAGGCTCAAGGTATGCAGCGATCTGCTGCAATAGTTGCTCAACTACGCTGAGGTGCTGAAGAGTTAAAAACTACTGTTGCAAAGGCTCTTTTATTCAACTTTTGCGAGTATTTAATTCCTAAGAGGATATGCCTGCAACCGCATATTTTTTTGTAAAAAGATCTGCTATGTCAAGGGCATTTTACTAGAGTTTTGACCAAAGATTGCTCAAATCCCAAATATTCAAATTCATGTGAAAAGGTGGCTATAAATTCAAGTTAGAGGAATGTTTTTCTTCTTTAATAGGTTGGTGCTTGCCTTCAGATTATCATTTAGCCTTTCTTATTTTCCTTAGTTTTGTTTATATCACATTTCCTTATGAATCAAAAATGATCTATTATGTTATTATCCTGCAGAGCCCTAACAGTGTTATGGATGCAAACAGCAAATGTTTGGGATTTATACATAACTAATTGGATGGTACTTAACTTTTGCATGCAAAATTTTGTCAAATTAATGATTGTATATCAGATTTGCAAATCGAAATCTACATGAAATTCTTTTGTTATTGACTGGTAATCTCTGATAAACGGTAATCTTATGGTTGCAATGATAAAGGTTAAAATAAAGAGTGGGAAGTGCTCACTGTACCAAAATAATAAAAAATAAAAAAGCTGAGTAATGCAACGGCATAGCCCTTCAATTCGTCTGATTTCCCTGAATTCGTCATGGCTGCATGATGGCTTGCGGGATCCAAACATGTTTTATAGGACAACTCATACTTGTTCCAATAATTTTTCTGTTTCATTCTCATCCCTTTGCGAAATTGATCAAGCGAATTTCTAATCCACATCTTTTACAACTTTCTGGTTTTCATTTCAAGGTTTCCCTAGTTGATATATTGAACAACTTAGCTATAAAACTAACAATTATGCAGGCAATCAACCAATACTGTAGTCTTTACTCTTTTTGTGCATTTGTGTATGAAGATTACTTAAACTATATTTTTCTATATTTTGGCACCATGAAGCAGAGCCAAGATATTTAATGCTAGTATATTGGATTCCCAGAGAGCCTCACACTCTCCCTGCAAAGTCAATTCAGTTGGGAATTCGTGAATTTTGTTATGAACGAAAAGAGAGAGGAATTTTCTTGAATTTAGCATCACCGTCTTTCACCGGGGTGACAACAATATGTAAAATTTCCTTAAGGCTTATTTAGTTATGTTTTTTGTTAGTATTTTGATATGTTCCCAGAAGTATGTGCTAATTTTATTATATATGGCATTGGTAGACAAGAAGGCAAACCCCATATATTGTAAGCCTTCTAAAGGCTATAATATTCTTTTTTTATTTCGTCATTTGAATTCATTTGTCTACGTCTCTAATCTTTTTTATTTTATTTTTTACAAGTTCATTTTGAGAGGCAGCACATTGCAAAATGCACCTTCATAAAGAACATTTATCAGCTACTGTTATGGAGTTCTAAAAAATGCGTATATCAGAGTGAGCACTTTAAGTTTTTTACTTTACAACAGTGAGAGACTGTAACAACCCAGTTCCCTGTAGGGTCCTACAGTTGCACTCAAACGTATTGTCCTCTTTGGGCCTGGCTTTGATACTACCCCTCAAGGTTTTGTTCTTCACTGGACCACTGGAAAACATTTCCATAATTTTTTGGAATTTTCAGAACATGCCCTATTCAGTAAAAGAAAAACACTGCAAGATTTAAACTATCTCTCATTTCTAGCTTTGTATCCTCATCCCCTTCCTTACTTTCAAACCTCATTCAAATTCATATTTCCACACAATTTCCAGTCATACAAACAACAATTCTCATATCACATCACAAGCCACAAGATTTCTTGCAAATATGTAAACAATAAAACAAGAATTCTAAAGAATAGATAAGTTCCTACCACTTCCTTCATTTCTTCTCCTTTCTTTCTTTGAGTTCTTGGTAGCTTTTATGAAGACAAATAGAGAGAGCAAGGGCTGAAACGTGTGAGCTAGAGAGCAAAAATGAAATGATTCCAGAATGCTTCTCGTTGATAGATAAACATTGGCCAATTTCCATTTAGTTCTCTCTCAACCCTTTTAATTACCATTAAGCCCAATATTCTCCCATCTATTACACTACAAGTTAAATACATCACCAAGACATTAATACATGTTAATACACATGTAACAATAACACGTGATATAATATATATTACAAAACGCACCTTCATAAAGAACATTTATCAGCTACTGTTCTGGAGTTCTCAAAAATGCGTATATCAGAGCGAGCACTTTAAGTTTTTTACTTTACAACAGTGGGAGACTGTAACAACCCAGTTTCCTGTAGGGTCCCACAGTTGCACTCAAATGTATTGTCCTCTTTGGGCCTGGCTTTGATACCCACCCCCCCACCCCCCACCAAAACCAAAAGAATTTTGCCCCTGAAATTCAACATACTTATTCGAATAAGGAGGGGTATTTGGTACGCATTTCTTCCTCTAACTCCCAAGTTGCTTCCTCTATGGAGTGATTTCCCCAGAGTACTTTCACCAATGGTGTGTTCCTCTTCCCTAGTCCAAGTTCTTTGCGATCTATGATTCGGATCGGTCTCTCCTCATATGTGAGATCGGCTTTCAACTCCGGAAGTTCAAAACTTAGCACATGAGATGGATCGGGAATATACTTCCTTAACATGGAGACATGAAAAACATCATGCACTCCAGACAATGGAGGCGGTAAAGCAAGTCTATATGCTGCTTCTCCAATCCTTTCTAGAATCTCGTAAGGGCCAATATATCTAGGACTTAGTTTCCCTTTTCTTCCAAATCGCATTACTCCTTTCACAGAGGCAACTTTGAGAAAGACTTTATCTCCTGCTTCAAATTCTAACTTCTTTCTTCGCTTATACGCATAACTTTTCTGTCTGCTTGTGCTGTATTCATTCTATCCTCCATTTTCGGATAATATCACACGTTTGTTGCACAATCTCAAGCCCAAGTATTTTTCTTTCGCCAACCTCATCCCAATGGATGGGTGATCTACACTTTCTCCCATACAAGGCCTCATAAGGGGCCATTCCAATTGTGGATTGATAGTTGTTGTTATATGCAAATTCAACCGAGGTCAAGTGTTTGTCCCAACTATCCCTGAAGTCCAACACGTAAGCTCTAAGCATGTCCTCCAGAATCTGGATGGTCTTTTTTGACTGACCATCTGTTTGAGGGTGAAAAGCCATACTGAACTTCAGTTTAATGCCCTAGCCTTATGCAAACTTTTCCAAAACTGGGAGGTGAATCTTGGGTCCCGATCAGAAACAATGGATACTGGTACTCCATGTAATCTAACAATCTCATCTATATAGAGTTGGGCATATCTGTCCACAGTGAAGGTAGTGCGTACAGGAAGAAAATGCGCTAAATTTGTCAACCGGTCTACAATTACCCAAATTGTATCACATCCATTTCTTGTCTTCAGTAGACCTATAACAAAATCCATGGTGATGTGCTCCCATTTCCATTCCGGTATCGATAGTGGATTAAGCAATCCTGATGGCCTTTGATGCTCAGCTTTAACTTGTTGGCAGACTAAGCATTGTTCAACAAATTGAGCTATCTCCTTTTTCATACCAACCCACCAGTAGTTATTTCGGAGATCTCTATACATCTTTGTACAGCCAGGATGCACTGAATAAGGAGAATTATATGCTTCATTCAAAATTTCTCTTTTTAATTCCATCACATTAGGCACACACAATCTTCCTTTAAAATATAATATCCCGTCGGAGGAGGTAGCGAAGCCTGGCTTCTTACCAAAAGGAACTTCTTCCATCACCTTCTTAAAAAAGGCATCTTCACATTGACTCCTCTTGATCCTCTCAGTAACAGTGGGTTGCACAATCAATGAAGCCAAGTGTAGGTATTCGTTCGACTAAACAATCTCAATAAAAAATTTCTCCAGATCCTGTATTATTGGTTGTTGTGTGGTAATTAGAGCAGCCATATGTCCAGAGGACTTCCGACTCAAGGCTTCCACCACCACATTCGCTTTTCTAGGATGATAATTAATGACACAATCATAATCTTTGACCAATTCAAGCCATCGCCTTTGCCTTATATTTAATTCCTTCTAAGTGAAGAAATATTTAAGGCTCTTGTGGGCAGTATAGATCTCACATCTAGCTCCATACAAGTAATGCCTCCAAATTTTTAACGAAAACATCACGGCTACCAATTCTAAATCATGGGTAGGGTAATTCTTTTCACAGTCTTTCAATTGTCGAGATGCATAGGCTGTAACCTTGCCATTTTGCATCAAATCACATCCCAACCTGTTATTCGAAGCATCACTGTATATCACAAATCCCTCTAAACCAAAAGGAATGGTTAGTACGAGAGCTGTTACTAGTCGGTTTTTGAGTTCCTAGAAACTCTTTTCACAGTTTTCTGACCATACAAAAGCTATATTCTTCCTGGTTAACTGTGTTAATGGCGAGGCTATCCTGAAAAAGCCTCAACAAATCTCCTATAATACCCGACCAATCCTAGAAAACTTTGCACCTTAGTTACATTAGTTGGTCTCAGCCACTTCACAATATCTTCCACTTTATTCGGGTCTACAGAGATTCCATCACTCGAAACAATGTGACCCAAGAAGGAAATCTGATTAAGCCAAAACTTGTATTTCTTGAATTTGGCATACAGTTTCTTCTCTCTCAATATCTGCAACAGCAT
Organism: Boswellia sacra; assembly: GCA_013180625.2. Lineage (NCBI taxonomy): Eukaryota > Viridiplantae > Streptophyta > Magnoliopsida > Sapindales > Burseraceae > Boswellia > Boswellia sacra. The sequence goes on along the minus strand of SNVD02007180.1, from coordinate 116,306 downwards.
TCTTAAATGTTCTTCATGCTCTTCAGAATCCTTAGAATACACCAAGATATCATCAATGAACACAATGACGAATTTGTCCAAGAATTCCTTAAAAGCACGATTCATAAGATCCATAAAAGCTACTGGAGCATTCATGAGTCCGAAAGGCATCACCAAAAATTCATAGTGCCCATACCTCGTTCGAAAGGCAATCTTGGAGATGTCTTTCTTTTTTATCTTTAATTGATGATATCCAGATCGAAGATCAATCTTGGAAAACACACTTGCCCCATGCAACTGATCGAGTAGATCATGAATCCTTGGAAGTGGATACTTGTTCTTTATAGTTACCCGATTCAATTCACGATAATCAATGCACAATCTCATTGTTCCTTCCTTTTTCTTCATAAACAGAACTAGTTCTCCCCAAGAAAAGATACTAGAATGGATAAAACCCTTATCCAGTAACTCTTGTAACTGCTTCTTCAGTTCCTTAAGTTTGATTGGTGACATCCGATATGGAGCTTTGGATATAGGAGTGGTTTCTGGTAAGAGATCAATGGTGAATTCAATCTCTCGATCAGGAGGAAGTCTAGGCAATTCTTCTAGAAATAGATCAGTGAATTCATTTACCACTTGGATGTTCTGAATACTCCTTTCTTCCTTCTATGATTCCATAACACTAGCCAAGAAACCCATACATCCCTTTCGAAGGAACTTTTGAGCCTTCAAGGCTGAGACAATCCGTGGCAATGAAATTATGTCCATCTTGACAAAGCTGCACTCCAATCTTAGTGGTGTATGGAATACCACTTTCTTCTAAAAACATTTGACATCTGCGTGATATTTAGATAACCAATCCATACCCAGAATAATATCAAAATCACGCATCTCTAAGATGATTAGATTGGCCTCTAACTCCTGACTGTCTATTTTAATCGGGCAGGGCTTTAACTCATCTCTAGTACATAATACTATTCCCCAAGGAGTAAAAACACACATCTCAACATCCATAATGGAGGGTTCTACTTTCACTTTGTTAGCAAAAGTATGAGACATAAATGAATGAGTAGCACCCGAGTCAAACAATACATAAGCATTGTGACCAAGAACAGAGATAATACCAGAAACAACGGATGGAGCTTCCCAAGCTTCGGCGGTGGTAAGGGCATAAACTCTTCCTTGAGCTCATGGTTCTCTACCTGGTGCATTCTGAATTCTACTAGGAGCATTTAAAGCTTTACTGGCTTTAGGACATGAAGAAACAAAGTGTTCCGTTTTGGCACATCGGAAGCAGGCTCTAGTCTTCCAATGACACGTCCCTTTATGAGGTCTGTGGCATGTATCACATAGAGGCAATTCTTTTCTACCCATATTTTGTTTCTTCTTTCCCTCGTTTTTCTTGAACCGTCTATTATTTTTCCTCCATGGCTTCTTTGATTGAGAACCTGAACCCTCTTCTTTGAACTTGACAGCTTTAGCCATTTCTTCATCTCTGGCCAATATCTGAGCCTTCCTCAACACTGCACTGTAGCTTTTCAATTCTAGAACTGCCATATGCTTCCTGATTTCTGGTTTCAGGCCTCTCTCCAAAAACATAGCTTTCTACTCTTGTGTACTGATGAGATGTGGGGCAAATCTAGATAGAGCCTCAAATTTTCTTACATATTCTGTAAGGGACATAGACCCTTGAGTTAACTACACGAACTCAGCAATCTTTTCATTCTTCAATGATTATGGAAAATACTTGTCATAGAATAGCTCTTTAAACTGAGCCCAAGTGAGCAATCCATTTTCCACAGTGTGGGCTCTCTTTGTCATTTTCCACCAACAACTTGCATTACCTTTTAACATAAAAGTAGCGCATGTTAGCCGTTGTGCATCAGTACATCCCATAAGCTCAAATATTTTCTCTATTTCACGAACCCATTCTTCTGCAACTAATGGATTTGTTGAGCCTGTAAAGGATGGAGGATTAAGTCTTCTAAACTACTCCACAACTTGTATATTGTCAGAAGTGGTGGAACTAGGTTGTGTAGCCTCTCGTCTCACATCTGTCAAAATCTGTACCAATTCTTGGACTATAGTGTCCTGAGCCCATGAGCTGCTACTAGTCCCCACTGGTCTCTTCGGTCTCCTCATTCTTACGGAAGCGGGTTCATCCAACTCTGTAGCCCGTCTCACCTTGGGTGTGGAGCTAACTGTCCTTATTTCCTCCATTGTAAGATTATCAGTTCTCTTAGGTCGTCCAGGTTGAGACATGCTTATCAATTCTGATCATCAGAACAAAATGAAGCACCATGTAAAATCAATAATACTAATAATAATAATAATTAGAAATCCTCATCTATATCCAACCATCTTAGAGACTTCAACATGAAAATCAAACAATTATCAATCTTGCTTACTATGGAGGATTTGGCATGGACTTGGTTCCCTTGACCGCTTGCAACAAAATGTCTATAGAACCTTAAACCTATGCTCTGATACCACTACTGTCACATCCCACACTAAACATACCAAGTATAACATTTAAAACAGTCATTAAATAGCAAACTCTGTTATTTCTTTCAAAAATTATGCTAAGTATCATTAAATACAGAGTTTCTATCACAACCAGAGTATTTCATAACTTATATATACATTCCAAAAATCAAAAGAATCCCTACAGTATGGTTATGTAACAATAGGACAGCGTTCCGTGGTTGTCAAGGGAACTCCGTCAGTAATGCTAAAACTCCTCCATTCGAGTCTCAATCTACTGGTCACCTGAGACACATAATAATTTAGTGAATAAAACTCAGTAAGTAAGCTAAGTGAACGTACAACAATGTTCAATAATAATACAATTCAGTCTACAGTACGAATACTGTTCATTTCTTAATACACAAGCAATATTACATAGTAAGGAAGCTTCCCCAGTATCAGTTACAGTCACCTAGGGATAAGGCTCTCTAATCAAGGTAGGACTTCTTATATCATATTCATTGCACATATATGGGTCCCAAACCACATAGCCACCTAGTGGCGGCATCAGTAGGCAAGGCATCGTCGCAGTGAGTAATTTTTACATTCTCACATTGCACGAATCCGCCATCACCCAGAGGTGACAGCCATATAGTCCTACTGGACTCTATCCTGCCACACAGAATAGTACAGATACTTTCAAATGCCTACACTTGAAATAGCTCGAGGCTAGTCTGACAACCCGGGTGATACTGAGCCCCTGCTACCGAATCTCCTATAGAGAAACAAATGGTCCAGACCTCCCCTCATGCTATGAGAATTAAGTTCTCTAGGTTTTGGCATGCCAATCCTATTTCACAATTCATAATCAGTCATATAAAAGAAGCTCTATATTAAGCTTCTAGTACAATCACAATATATCTCAATTCAAGCATCAAGATGCTAACAATTAACAGTATTACACTACCTAATATTACCTATAGTGTAGCACAATTTATTGTGGCCCCATAATAGTTAGCTTACTTACCTGATATAGCTCATTTTCGGTGCTTATGATTAACTTAAAACAAAACAAAAATCTCTTTAAGGCCCCTATACACATTTATGAAATAATTCCTCTTTTTGGCCCTATTCCTATACCAAAATCCGTCAAACCATTTATAATAAACATTTATCTATTTCAAAAATTCACACAATTTCATAGACAACTTCACACTCATATAGCATGCCTCCTTAAAATTTTTAGAGTTAGTTGAGGTTATTTGCCCCTTCCAAATAACCAAATTCGTTAACTCCACAATTCTTCTAATGCATTTATTTCACTGAGTAGTGCAGATTTAAAATTTTGTAGGAATTACTATCCTACTCAAATGGCTACAAAATTTTATAGGTTGATATATAACACATATATATATCTCCATACCAAAAATCATGGCCTTTCAAGGGGTTTAAGTCGTTCAAACCCAATTTTTCCTAACTGCCCTGTCAAAAGGCTGTATTCAGACAAATTTATGAATTCACTCGACACTCGACAATATGGTGCTCAACAATCGACACTCGACAACACGACAACTTGACGTACAACAACGCGGCAACTTGACAACATGACGCTCGACCCTCTAGAACTCGACACGTCACTAACAGCACGACGCTCGACCCTCGATAATTCTACACGTCACTCGACACTCGACACGCGCTTGTCGAGTGGTGTGGAGCACAAAGCGAGGAACCAAATTTCAAAATCGTTTCTTCCTTACTCTATTCTAAAACAGGGGAAACCATGCAATTCTATACCAGAAGTTCAAAAATTTACTACAATTCACATACTTCAAAGTTTTGAATGAATCCAAATCCTATGCACTCCTGGACATGTCTATTTTCATCGGTAAAATTTTCAAAACCAGAAAACATTTCCATAATTGTTTGGAATTTTCGGAACATGTCCTGTTCAGTGAAAGAAAAACATTGCAGGATTTAAACTAACTCTCATTTCTAGCTTTGTATCCTCATCCCCTTCCTTAGATACTTTCAAACCTCATTCAAATTCATATTTCCACACAATTTCCAGTCATACAAACAACAATTCTCATATTCACATCACAAGCCACAAGATTTCTTGCAAATGTGTAAACAATAAAACAAGAATTCTAAAGAAGACATAAGTTCCTACCATTTCCTTCCTTTCTTCTCCTTTCTTTCTTTGAGTTCTTGGTAGCTTTTGTGAAGACAAATAGAGAGAGCAAGGGCTGGAATGTGTGAGCTAGAGAGCAAAAATGAAATGATTCTAGAATGCTTCCCATTAATCGATAAAAATTGGCCAATTTCTATTTAGTTCTCTCTCTACCCTTTTAATTACCATTAAGCCCAATATTCTCCCATCTATTACACTACAAGTTAAATACATCACCAAGACATTAAGACGTGTTAATACACATGTAGCAATAACACATGATATAATATATATTACAAAAAATTTTGGATACTACAATAATACTTTCTGGATCTTAGCACAAATTAAAGAAGCGGATCCTAGCATTTAATTTTGGCATACAAATAACGTTTTTGGGAAATAAATCATAAGAATCTACAAACAGGAATTTGTATTCATGTAAGTATTTTGTTGTCTATCCTTTGTCATGTAAAAGAAAATTTGACTGTATAGCAAAATTTCCAAAACCTCTTTAATCTTTTTGTCCACAAGCTAGGTTTTGATGGAGGCATATGTGCCATGAAAACAGAAGGGATGATTGTGCAATGGTTCAAGTATGCTGTAATCTATGCAGTAATCTCTCAACTGTGCTGCCGTGCTGAAGAGTTGAAAACTTTTGCTTCAAAGGTTATCCTTTCAGCCCTGTGCAAGTCTTTAATCCCTAACGCGAAGGACCTGAGTGCCTCTAATGCAAATTATACTGGTCATGAAATGTCGAGAACTTTTATATTTGATGGATTTCTAGATAGTGTCATGGAAATTGGTTACAAGATTCCCTTCTGAACCCTTTCAATTGGTGAATATTGTATATTTCTACTTCTTTACAGTTTTCTTAGTTTTTTCACCTGTGGTTGGCTAAACAATTTCATTATTCTCGATAAGTTCGTCTACTTCTTACAAGAACTTTACAGTGGTTAGCAGTTCTGAAAGCTAATTAGTAACTTCCGTATTGTTATTTCCATTAATTATTTTGAAAGAGGCTCTAAGTACTTCTGTACTTTTTTTTAATGAAATAAAATACTTCAAATTTCCTCTGGCGTCACTAAAAGCTTCTTTGTCAGTTAGTAGGTTATATAATTAGTAAGATTTAGTTTTGCTGATGATGATTTGGAAGGCTATATGGATCAAAGGTTTAAAGATACTTGTGAATCTCTATTTATTGTTGATTATAAAGAAGGCAAAGTTGCACGATATTGAAAATTTAGAGTTATTTGTGCAGCAAAAATTTAAATTAACCCTTTTGGTCTTAATCTGATCAAAAGGAGCAGCAAAACCATGAGTAGAGTAATCTTCTTCAATAATCGATCACATGTACATCATCATCAATTGTACTCACTACACAATCAATTCAAAGGAATTTTTCAGATTTTAATTTATGATACTTTGATAAATTTCCAGTTTATCAAATGATTAGTAGATGGATATAAATCAATCATGAATTATTACGTGATTTGTTGTTAATTTTGTGCTTTTCGCAGAAGTTTTCAATCCAAGATATTGACAAAATTATGATGAAACTACAAGTAAGAAATCAAACAAGAAAATAAAGAAGAGAGAAACACTAGATTTATAGTGGCTCGGGCAATCAAGGCTACGTTCACTTGGAGATCTAAAAAACAACTTATATTCCAATCAACAATACCGGAGAAAAACAAGAACATCAACCGCAATAACAAGTATTTAATCTTACAGGTTTCCTATGCATATCTGCAAGATAAACATAAATCTTCGATATATGTCTTCAAGGAAAAACTAACAGCCTTTCTAAGTATATATCCCAAGATTACCATCAATCTACGATATAATCACGATTTAGAATCCAAACTGTAACTCCCAATATCATGATCCTACGCACAATTAATGACCCCAATCGTAGCTTCCCGGATCACCCCAAATGTTGATGTCCTTGTTGACTCCTAAGGCTCCTAAAACGTCTAACTAGTCTTCTCTCCACTTGATCGATTTCTTGATATCTCTACACTCATACATACAAGGCATTACATAGGCCAAGAGTTTATTTCCTAGTCTAATCATATTTCCTAGACTAAAAGTATAACCAAAACTCTTCCTACTTCAGTTTTCTTGTCCGACTATGAGTCATATATCTAAATTATCGTAATTAAAATAAAATTACTATCAAACTCAATTTACTAGTTTGATACAAATCCTAATTTGTTTTAATTCTAATCTAGAAGCAAATCATCCATTGTCTAATATTCTAACAAGGCAAAAACACACATAACATGATTTGTATTGTAAATTGAACATGAAATTTGTCACTGAAGTTGCAGACATCTTGCTGCGGAGAGGGGAAGAAATCGTTTACATAGTTGCTCATTTGGCTGTGCTGTTTTACCGGTATTTCCTTTGTGGAAGAGCTTTTTACCTCGTGCAGCCAATTGCAAGCTTCTATTGCAGTTTGCAACCTTGCTTTTGGATATGGTGTTTTACGATCAAACATGTAACTGTAAATGTTTGTTAAGGCTCAAGATTTGTCTATGTCTTTCCTCTTTTAAAAGGCTTTTAGATATCATAGTGTTTTTACATCTCGTGGTGATGTAATTGGGATTGAAGATGAATCTTTTGCTTTTTGTTTATGTGTTTATTGATTTGCTTTTTATTTTGCTTGTTTCAGTTGTTTAACTGAAGTGGTCGGCAATTGAATTTTTTTTGGCGACGATGGGTCGGGTGATGTTACGTGGTGGATAGCGGGGTGGATCTCATGTATATATTGTACTCACTACACCAATCAATTAAAAGGAATTTTTCAGATTCAAATATATGATACCTTATAAACTTCCAGTTTTGCTAACACTGCACTTTACGGCTACATTTCATTAGCTTGGGAATTAGGACAGTCTTTTTTTTTCTTTTTTTTTAATTGAAATAAATTGTTAATTTAATAAAACAACAATTTGACTAGATTCTGTGTTTTGTTTTTTATGTTTCTTAAAATTAATTGAATGTAATTTTAAAATTTTATAAAACTGACGTAGAAAGTAAAACTTTAAAAGATCATCTATTAATTTGGATAGTTTACATTCAACAATAATATTAAAGACAAACTATTATTTATGTGTGACAGAAAATGAACACTCAATTAATTAAAAAGAAAAGAAAAAACCAAAGCAAAGAGAGGAACAATCACATAGTTAAGAGAACCATAAACATGCACTTACTAATGTCTTCTTCCTCCACGTCTTCCATTCAACCTTCCTTCAATTTTCAGTTGTCCTCTTTCAACCAACCTTACAACCCACCATGGTTTTCTTGTTGAGAATACAATATATCCCATGGATAAGCCAATAACTAATCCAGATCCATAGCCCATCATAATGACTTTCCAATCAAACCAGCTTGATGTATGACATTCTTCAGGGAATGTTGTTGGTGTTGCTGTTGGTACTGGTGCCTCATCATTACCACATTTCTTTGACAATGGTAATCCACACAACCCCAAGTTTCCATCGTAGGAGTTACTTTGAAATGTTTCAAATTGATTTCCCTGAGGTATAGGTCCCACAAGCTGGTTGCGTGAAAGGTTTAACACAGAAAGAAAAGTCAAGCTTGTCAATTGTGGAGGAATCTTTCCAGTAAGTTCGTTTGAAGAGAGGTCTAATGATTCAAGTTGTGTCAAATTTTTTAGCAATGATGGAATATGACCTGTCAAGCTGTTGAAAGAGAAGTTGAGCACTATGAGTGAATTAAGCCTTCCAACGATTTCTGGAATTTGTCCTTGAAACTGGTTGTTTGAAAAATCAATTGTAGTGAAAATGTCTAGAGTTCTTTCCATTTCCACCTCAAAACCTTTCACTGTCAAAACCACAGCATAATGATAATAACCGAAAATTCCCTTATCATTATACTCCGGTTTAAAGCTAATGTTACTTCCATGCATCATAGCTTCAAAGTTCTCAAAAATTCTAGTTGGTAAAAGACCATTGAATCTATTGTGAGAGAGGTCAAGTACTCGTAACTCAGGGAAGGGAATTCCAATTGATCTAGGCTCATCAATGGAACCATGGAATTTATTTGATCGCAAGATAAGAACTTGCAAATTTGGAAGAACTCCCAGCCAATGGGGAAATGTGTCATTAATCTTGTTGTTTCCAACATCTAGAACTTCCAATAAAGTACAATTAACTAAGGACACTGGTAAAGATCCCTCCAGCTGATTTCCGTTGAGATTAAGATTGACCATCGAACCCTTTGATTGACATGTTTGATCGATTCTGCCATGCAATTTGTTCATCCGTAGATCCAAGTAGGTGAGTGTTGAATTACTTAGAAGACATTTAGGAATTATTCCACTCAAACTATTATTGGACAAGTTTAGAATATTGATGTTTTTGAGAGAGCAAAATGATGGTGGTATCTCTCCAGTCAATCTATTATTTGAAAAATAGACATAGCCAATGTCAGGTGGTAGATCTATAAGTTTTTCAATGAAGTTTGATTGGAGGTCAAGACTTAAAAGGGTCGTCAAAGGAATTTCCTCAATACTAGTCACAAAATTGTGAGCAAGATTGAGATCTTGCAAACTCCCCCACTGTTTCAATTCCCGTTTGGAAATTTGGCCAGAAATTTTGTTGCCAGAAAGATCTAAAACTGTCAAATTTTCTGATGCTCCTAAGAAAATTGGGAATTCGGTTATGTTGCAAGAAGACATTTTGAATGATAAAAGCATGGGCAAGGTAGAGTTAACACTGCTATTGGCTTTTAGTGACAGTCGGCTGTTATATGAAAGATCAATCTCAACAAGATTTTTCGACTTGGAAAACATTTCAGGGCTAATAACTCCACATAAATTGTTGGATGAAAGATCAATCCAGCGAATGTGCACACTTTCAATGGTAGAATTTCGAAGTGCATAAAATTTGTTGTTGCTAAGGTCTAAAGCTTCTAAAGATGGCAAAGAAAACAACCAAGATGGTATGCTTCCACTTATTAAATTATCAAATACGAGAAGTTGAGTTAGATGTGACAGACCACTCACCAGACTTGGGAAACGACCCTCAAACAGATTTCGGGAGAAATCTAGAATGGAGAGCTGTGTGAGGTTGAAAGTTGATGATGGCAGCTGACCAGTGAAATTATTTCTGGAGAGATACAGTTCACCTAATTTACTAAGGTTACCAAAAACATCAGGAAACGGCCCTGAAAAACCGTTATATCCAAGATCTAAATGAGTGAGGTTCCCAAAATTAGATAGTGAAGCTGGGATTTGACCGGTTAAACTATTGTATCCTAAAGACAAGTAAGTGATTCGTGTGAGATTCCAAAATGACGCTGGAATAGACCCTTCAAAATTGGAAAAAGAGAGATCTAGAAATGTCAACTTTGTAAGCTGGCTGAAGTTGGAGGAAATTTTGGAATGAAAGAAATCATTACAAGCAAGGTTGAGACTATGGAGGTGGTGAAGGAGGAAAAGACTGCTGTTGGGGTGGAGACTGCCATGAAGCTGACTACAACTAAGGTCGAGTTCAATTACATGACCTGTCAACCAGTCACAAGTGACTCCATCCCAGGAGCAGCAATCACTACCCTCATTCCAGGAGTTTGTCTTTGGATAACTAACACCACTGCCTTTAACACAAGTAGCAAAACCGTTAGTCGTCGCAAAGGAGTTCTTGAAAAGAAGCAAGGCAAAGGCTTCTTCAGGAGAGCAATGTTCTGCTGATGGACTAGATGAAGGATTGAGAGACAATGATGAACAAATAACTTGCAGACTCAAGAATAAGAAGTGGCAGAAAACAAGATACCTTGACAATAACGCCCACATTTTTAATTTCTTCTTTCAGGAATCACAAACAGCAAAAGTAGGATAAATCTGCTGACAAGGGTTAGTTGTGTTCGTAACTCTCATCAATTTATGCTATTTCAAATCTGATGACTGTTGGCAGTCCACCCATATGAAAGGACACTCGTCCAACTATTACTAGTCTAAAGTAGACACTTAATTTTAACCTTCCAAAGCACGAATTATGAATCAATTTTCTCCCCAGTCCCCAGAAGTTTATCCCATTGTAACAAATTCGATTTATTTTATGGAATCTTTAAGAATATTTTAATAAAGTCATTATATAAAAAGTAGCATGCTACACACTTTTCAACTAGCACCACCTTATTTTTTTTACCTTAAACAAAGACTTCTTATTTTCAATCATGTTTTCCTCTCTCTCTCTCTCTATATATATATATATATATATTGATATAAGACTTTTAATACAAAATTAAACATAATTTTATAGCAGTTGATCTACAAGATCTAATAGTTAAGATGATTGATAAGTTGACAATATTAAATGTATCTTATTGACTTTCAATCTCAGGTATTGAATTATGTGAGGTCAATGACTATAAATTCATGTCAAAAAATTGTGTTAAAAGATCCCTCTAATATATATGGGAAGAGTAATGCTACTCTTACAAACTACTTATACAAACTCACTCATACAAACTGACGTGGCATAATATGATTTGATAAATAAATGCAGTGATTTGATAAATATATATTAATAATAAATGACATTAATTAACATGTGTGATGTGGCGATCACATAGGGATGCCACATCAGTTTGTATGTGTGAGTTTGTATAATAGTTTGTATGAGTAGCATTACTCATATGGGAATGGATATTTTAATACAAAATTTTCACAAAATTTATTGACACAAATTTATAGTCATTGATCTCATAAAATCTAATGGTTAAAATTAAAAGTCAACAAGTTATATTTAATACTATAATCTCATCAATCATCTCAATCATTAGATTTTATAAATCAGAACTATAAATTTGTATCTACTTTTATGTCAAAAATCTTGTGTCAAAATATCCCTTCTTATATATATTGATCGATTTACCCATGAGAGGAGTTATTTAACCGTGTTAATCACGACAAAACTATTTTAATTATTTTGCGTACTCATCTTTCCTTGTAGGACGGTGGATATATAAAATTCAAATTTTAGCTTAAAGTTTTCGAAAGAAAGCAATCAAAATGCTTAATTTAATAATTGCATATGTTTTGCTTAAGAGTCATGATCACGTTACGCTTTATAACCTTTTTCACTGATCTTTTTCGTGTGGAATTTTCGCTGACACTTTTTAAAAGTAATTCAAGTTGCAATTACCACTTAGTTTCCCAAGTTGTTTTTTTTTTTTTTTCCTTTTGAGTGTTGGTAGGATTAAACATAATATTATTGACAGTGATATTTTGGTCATTGATATTAATTTGATGGTGTTAAGTGAACTTATAGACTTTTAGCCTCTTTAGACCCCATAAGTTTCAGAAGCATATATAAACTTCCTGAAGCTCGCCCCGAAGTTTAGCCAAGAATGAAATTATTTTGAGAAAGGGTAATATCATTATTTTCACATAATTTTTGTTTTACAAAATAAAATAAAATGGACCACCATTCACCCAGCTACCGCTACCAATAGTCATTTCGTATCATCTATGACCATTATAATATATATTTGACATCTAGAGATCAATAATTTGATAATAGTTCTAATGATAGTCACGGTAAGGTATTTTTTGTGGTGCCAATATTTAAGTGTTTATTTTCTTTAGAGATGATTAGATAAATGACAGTGTATTGGACATTCAGATATATATAATTTGATAGTTGTTATCTTTCGATGCCTAGCTATGGGTTTGATGGTTTAATTATCTTCAAGAATAAATTTCAGTTGTTCAGGAGTAATGATATTTCATTAAACATCTGAATATGTATAATTTGATGGAGACCAAAATGATATTCATGGTAAAATATTTTTTCAATTTGTGCTAAGATTTCAGATTTGTTTGTCTTCAAAAATAATTCTGATATTAAAGGAAAAGAATCACTAGCAATGGTGCATTAGGCATCGGTGACAAATATAGTTCCAGAGCAGTAATATTTTTTTATAAACATTAATAAGTATTAGATTAAAGAAACACATTTTAATATATCCAAGGGTAAGTAAATGATTTTATTTTATTAAGAAATTTAAAATGATAACCAAATGGGTTGGGATATTTAAAATTTAAAATGATTTTATTTTATTACCACATTTCATATATATTAGACTTGTTTTTTCATGTTATATCAAGTAGTTATTTAAGATTATCAAGGTTTCTTCTAGGAAAACAAATAGCAAAACACCACTATTGTCTCGGTTATGATCTTCATCAACGGATGTGTGTATACATTATCTGTTAAATAATATCTTCATCAATAGGAGATTTTATCATGGTATGATTTTCAATAAAACATAAAATCTTCTTAAATTAATAAATATTCAATGATTAATAAATTAATAATTTTTTGATTTATCGATAAATGAATAATCTTTTTAAAATAATATTTTTTTCTTAATCCCAACAATATTTATTTACAGAGATTTTACTATAATTCTATAATTTAATAATCATTCAAGGGAAACACACGAAATTTTTTAGTTTTTGGCACCATAAATTCAAGGGTAAAAGAAGGGAATTTTAATTTTAGTCAAAAGTTATCATTAGATAGTGCCGAGGAGCGGGTGGATCTTTTATTTTATAAAACTGTTGGAAACAGAGTTTTTTAATTGTCAAACTTTAGATATATACATATGTCGATAGAGGGTTTTTTATTAATTATACAGAGAATATTGACGTTGATAATGATGACAATAACAACAACAACAACAATAATAAGTTTATCCTCTATATAAATAAACAAAAACAAAAATTTATTAAATAAAGTCCCGACAATAATTAAATTAATTTATACCCCAATGAGCAATTATAACGTTCAACATAAATTTTGAAAGAACCAAAATAATCCAAAACTAATATGAATGTATATAAACAATAATAAAATGATAAAAGAACAAGAAAACATCAATTAAACCTAAAAGACTTAAAAATTTTATGAAAGATTTAAGAGATTATATTCCCAGAGCTTGATGACTGTTGGTAGTCCGCCAGCTGACAGCAAGCAGAACTTTAATCCAATGAAAGTTTCAATTAAAAGAAAAAAAAAAAGTAATTGCAATTTTAGATCTGACATTGGAAGTTCCATTTGTATGTCCAAAATTCAAAATCATGCGAACACAAATTAGGTTTTCAAAAAAAAGCACCGAAGGAAAGTAACCAAACTTTTTATTCAATTTAATAACATCCTATGTTGAGCGTCATATATAGTGGCTGATCACATGCATGCTTCCTCACTTTTTGCTTTCCTCGCTTGATTTTTTTTTTTTTTTTTGGGTGGAATTTTTGCTTTACACTATTTTCTCCATCAGATTGACTCTTTTGCATTCCATAATGCGCATCGGTTGGAACCTCTCAATTAATTTCCCATAATACGTATTGAGAATGATCAAACATGATCTCCACTATGATTTTTTATATTCGATGGTGAATTTTAACTTGCTGACCGTACGACGTCGTGGGATGAATCCTTGATTAATTCAATAGATTTTTCTTAGATGGTGGCAAATGTTGATGTTAATCACGGTCATGAATAACATTACAATCTTTCATAATAATCAGAATAAGCTATTATGGGTGTAATATTACTGACTGGCAATAACGTTGATTAATTATTGATCAAGAATGTCAAATGCATTGTCATTAGTCGCTCCTTTGCTTTAATATTAAAGTCACTTGTAAAGAAACCAACGTTAAACAATACAGATATGGTAAATAAAATAAAATTTCCTAAATTACTCATTTCTAACCGGACCAAAGTAAAACAATGCAGAATTGGTAATCAAATAAATATAATATCCTAAACTACTCATTTCTAACTTAGTTTTTCCATGCAGCAGTTAGAATTGGTAATCTTCATTGCTTTTGATAATAGTTGAATGTTCATGTTAAAGTAAGTTTTACGGCTTATGTCAACTAGTGGAATGCAATACCCAACGTCTATGACAAGTCTCATAATTAGAATAGTTTTGCCGTGATGTGAAGAACATGATTGAGGAACTCTTTTGGTGTGGAGTAATATTAGACTTATAATTTTTATGTAATTTAAATTATACAACCTGATATGATATATAGTTTATATAATAAAATTATATTAAAGACAACTTTATTTTTTTTATTTTTTTTTGAATAAATTTTTATCATATTAATATTAATATTATATTATAAAGTTTAAATTATAGGAAGATTGCAAGGCTAATAGGACGATTTATTATCTCGTGAGAAAACAATGAACCTAATTAAGGAAACAAAAACCCACTTGGGTCTGAGTGATTGAGTCAAATGCTGAGAGAAATGGATGTCAATTCATCCGGATTCTGGACGGAGATGCTGGCGTGATAGAAGGGTCTCACAGGCCGCATCTGCTGTCATAGGCCTGATGGGAGGCCAGCCGCGGCCACATTTGATGGCCTGTAGGCTAGACTGGCCTGCTAGGCCTACAGCTTTTTTTTTAATTTTTTAATTAAACACTCTTTCTTTAAAGAAAACAATTACAATAACTAAAAAGTCTTCATCCAATTACATTAAATCATCATTTATTTTAAAGGCTTTTTATTCTCAAGTTTTTTAAAATCAAACAGTTTGTCGAATTATTCTTAGATTTTCCCGAAAGCTCCGTAATTTATACTTAATTATATCTACGAGATCAATTCCCTTGAAGCCATTTTGCAGGGAGAAAATTACCTTACATCGTTTTCTGCGGCTCTGTAGTTTCATTAGGATTTCCACCTGCATATAGTTGGCTAAACACTTTCATTGTAACTTCTGATATGCCTTCCTTTTATTCAAAAAGAAGCTCATTTATTCTTGAACTTAAACTTTTAATGAAAAAAAAAATATTACTTCAGATTTCGTCTTGACATCCATAAAAATTTCTTAGTCAGTTAACTGGCAGGTTATAATTTGTTAGTAAAGATCAGTTTTGTTGACGATTATCCATACTTAGAAGGCTATATTAATGGAAGGATTAAAGACTTGTCCATCTTGATTTATTAATCAAATACACATCATTAGAGTACATAATTTGAGATACAATTTGGGATGAGATAGCTTATATAATTGATCATGGGAGAAACGATAATACATATATTTATTCACGTTTCTTTTATCTATGGTGTGCCCCGCTCTAAAGTACAGGCTAGAGCAAAACCACGGAAATCCACAGGATTAGACCACGGAAAACAATAGTGTCGAGCCCTAGCTCTGACTATGTTCTATGGAGGATACCAAAGAGCATTGACGTATGGAGCTGAATCTCATATGGGAAAGGTAAGAACAATGGAGCATTGTAAACAAATACTAACTAACTTATCAACAATATCATTATTTTCTTCTGAATAGATGTTTGAAAAGCTCTGGTGCGATGTATTGCAGCTTAAGAAGCAATTAACACCCCAAAATCAATTTATTGTATACAAATAGAATATATTTCAAAGCAATTGAAAGAGGGATACTTTTCATTAAAAAGTGGATTTTTTAAATAAAAGTAATTATCTATAAATAAAATTAAAAAATAAAGCAACCTCATTTTAATAATAAAAATTGAACAGCAGTAGAAGGAAAATAACGATTTAATTACAACAATAATATTCTAAAATGATATAGCAGAATAAAAAACGAAACTAATTCTAATTAAATTTTCAACTCATAAATATAATCAGCAGAACAATTTTAAAAATTTGCTTGACCATACACAATGCAACTGTTTATAAATGGAGCATTTTTAGAACACTCTAAAATTGATTATTTTAAAAATTAAAATAATATATATACCGAATTGACCCTAATCTATAACGCTATATATGGTAGCGTAAAATCTTTTTCTTTTACCAAAAGGATTTTCTTTGCTAAGAGGGTTTGCAAATTAAAGCAATCAAGACAGCCACGATTTAAATTTCTGAGAATATCCCACACAAACTAGGCTATGCCTTAAACGTGGGCCCATTAATTTGTTAATTAGGCTTTGGATTTAATAATAAACATTAAATGAAAAATGAATGTGGCGGGCCTGCTCTGATTGTTATCTCAGAATATTGGGGACAAGTGGAAATACATATTATGGTTTCAAATTAGAACCTTGTTGAGATGTTGAAAATGGGAAGTACAACCACGTGAAATGAAACCATTCGTAAATCTCCATTAAAGCTTTTTACCAAAAGGATTTTCTTTGCTAAGAGGGTTTGCAAGTTAAAGCAATCAAGACAACCACGATTTAAATTTCTGAGAATATCCCACACATCCCACACCACAGAGCGGACAACACACCACCCAAACCCAACAACAACCAAAAAAAAAAAAAAATTGTTGCTGTACCAAGATTACCCTTAGAGAGGCCATCAATGTAATCATCACTGCTACATTCTTTTGACAATGGCAATCCACACAGCCCCAAGTTTTCGGTGTAAAAATCAGTTTGAAATGTTTCAAATTGATTTGCTTGAGATATATGTCCTATAAGCGGGTTTATGAAAGGTTTAGCACGCAAAGAAAAGTCAAATTTGTCAACAGTATAGGAATATTGCCGTCAAGTTTGTTTAGAAAGGTCTAATGAGTCAAGCTGTGCAAATTTTTCAGTGACGATGGAATGTGGCCCGTTAAGTTATTGGGAGAGAGGTTGAGCACCATTAGTGAAATAAGCTTTCATTGACAAATCAATGATAATGAAAATGGATAGAGTTCTTGGCATTTCCACCCTAAAATTTTTTACTGTCAAAGCTAAGGAGTATTGATACTTTGGTTTAACGCTATGGTTATTTCCATGCATCTGGTAAGAGACTATTGATCTATTGTGCGAGATATCAAGTATCCGTAAGTTCGGGAAGAAAATTCCTGTTCTGGACCTATCTATGGAACCATGGAATTTATTTGATCGCAACATAAGACTTGCACTTTTGGAAGAACCCCCAACAGGCAACCAATGGGGAAATGTTTCATTGATCTTGTTTTTTCCAACATCTAGAACTTCCATCTATTACAATCAACTAAAGATGGTGGTAAAGTTCCCTCTAACTGATTTTCATTGAGATTAAGAGTGACCAAATAACTGTCTCCTGGACATGTCTGAGGGATACTACAATAGAAGTTATTCATTCGTAGATCTAAGAAGATGAGTTTACTAGTTACAAGACATTCAGGATATCAATCTACACAAATAGTATCAATTGCTTGTAAGTGGCTCTTCCTTAAAATATAATATCTTTTCACAGATTTGATTTAGAATCAGATTGATTTTCATTAGATGCAACGCTGCAACCTTTTCACATGTGATGGATCCTTCTTAAGCCTTCCTTTGATCATTCAGTTTCAGAGCATGGCTTTCCGCGTGAAGTCAGATGAAGCTTCTTCAGTTTCTGCACTCGCAATGTTTTCTAGTTCTGCTTCTGGATGTCGATTAACTTTTGTTATAAAATTTCTAAAGCAAATAAGATCTTTATGGGATTACTATAGCGGCCCGCCCACCAACTCCCTCCAAACAACCAAAAAAAAAAAAAAAAAAAAGAGGATTTTATCTTTTTGTAAAATTTTTCATAACCTGAGCCCGGGCCCGGGCCTGTTGTAAAAGTATTTTTTTTTGGGCTTGCTCCAAACTAGGCTAGGTCTTAAGTTTTAAACAAGTGGGCCCATTAATTTGTTCATTAGGCTTTGGATTTAATAATAAACAGTACTTGCGGCACATTAAAATGAAAAATGAATGTGGCAGGCCTGCTCTGATTGTTATCTCATAATGTTGGGGACAAGTGGAAATGCATATTATGGTTTAAAATTAGAACCTTGTTGAGATGTTGAAAATGGAAAGGACAACCACGTGAAATGAAACCATTCGTAAATCTCAATTAAAGCTTTTTATCTTTACTTGTAGAACAAATAAACTAACTTGCTACCATGACATTACTTTAGGCATTTAGCTAGCGACCCATTTATTGTTATACATATTTAATAGAGTTTTCGGTGGACGAAGAAGACGAGGATTAGGTGAGGGTTTCCGATGTTTGCTGGTAATGGAATAGAATTGATACTGTTTCTTCCAATGTTTATCACCACCTACATCAGTCTACTTTTGGATTACCGTATGTAATTTATCATTTCAGGCTAGTTTTTGCCCGTTACTGTCATTTTCTTGTCAAATTAAGGTATCTCTCCGACTAATCTATTGTTTCAAACAAGATAAAATTTATGCCAGATGGTAGATCTATAAGCTCTCTAAGGAAGTTCGATAGGAGGTCAAGATGTATAAGGGACATGATAGAGATTTTCTCAATAGTGATCAGAAAATTGTGAGAAAGATTCAGGAGAAACAAATGTTGCCAGAGTTCCACCTCCCGTTTGAAAATTTGACCAGAAATTTTGTTATTAGAAAGATCCAAATATTCCAAAGGTTGTGATGCTTTTAAGAAAGTTGGGGATTTGGTTATGTTGCAAGAAGAAATTTTGAACGACTCAATAAACTCGGGCATATAAAATCAACACTACTGCTGGCTTTTATTGATAGTCCACCGTTATATGAAAGATGAATATGCCATGAACGTATGAACTTGGAAAAAAATTCAGGAATTGATTACACCACTTAAATCATTAGATGAACGATCAATTTCGCTAAATTGCAGAATTTCAGTGATAGAATTTGGAAGTGGAACACTAATATTGTCGTTGCTAAGGTCTAACTTTTCTAAAGATGGCGGAGAAAACAACCAAGATGGCATTCTTCCACTTATCAAATTATTAGATAAGAGTAGTTGAGTAAGATATGAAAGACCACTCACCTGACCAGTAAAATGATCCTCAAAAAGATTATGGGAGAAATCTACCCAAAAAGAGTTGTGTGAGGTTGAAAGTTGAAAATAGCAGCTGACCACTGAACTTATTTTGAGAAAGATATAGTCCAGTTAATTTGCTACGGTTACCAAAGACATCAGGAGACATCCCTGAGAAAAAGTTCTCTTGAAGAACTAAATAAGTGAGGTTCCCAAGTTTAGATAGTGAAGCTAGGACTTGACCGCTAAACTTATTAGAAGTTAAAGACAAGAAAGTGATTCCTGTGAGATTCTAAAACGATGATGGAATAGACCCTTCAAAATTGGAAAGAGATAGATCTAGATACATCACTTCTTAAGCTGATGACTGAAGTTGGATGAAATTTTGGATTGACTGAAATCATTACAAGAAAGATTGAGCATCTAGAGATGGTGCAGGAGGAAATTAGACTAATGTTAGAATGGAGACTGCCATGAACCCCACTATTAAATAGGTCCAGACCAATCACATGACCTATAAAACTATCACAAGTGATTCCATCCCAGGAGCAGCAATCACTACCATCCTTCCAGGATTCTGTCTTGGGAGAAGACTCTACAAGATATTCGTTACAGAAACTAGCACTTTTAGTTGCATTGGAATTCTCTTGAAAAGAAGTAAGGCAGAGCTTTCTTCAGGAGAGCAAAGTTTTGGTGATGGACTAGACGAACAATTGAAAGACACTGATGAACAAATAACTTGAAGGCTCAAGAAGAAGTGGCAGAAAACTAGATACCTTGACAACAACAACCACATTTTTTTTAATTTCCTTTTCGGCAGCAAAAGTGAGTAAAATCTGTTGGTAGTTCTGAGAGACATCAGATGATGAGAAAGGTTTAATTGTCAGCTTAACTCTCAGCAATTTATGCTATTTAATGACTGTTGGTAGTCCACCCATCCCAGGACATTAATTCAAGTGTATATTATGAGTTTCAGAATATAAACTTTCAGCGGCCTTGTGGTTTACCTAAGAATGGAATTAATTGTTAAGCAAAGGTAATATCATGATCATACCGCATGAATTATTTGACGATGCGGTCAAAATGATGTTCATTGTTCATGGTAAAGTGTTTCCAATTTGTTGCAACATTTCAGGTTTGTTTATCGTCAAAAGTAACTCTAATGTTAAATCAAAAGAATGACGAAAGAATGTGTGTCAGATTCATAATATTACTGGTCTACAATAAATGATCATTATATCATTTCAGGTTTGATAATGATACTAACTGCTCGTAAATCCTTGTCGAAGAGGTAAGCTTATATTTTTTTCAATGCCTGTCGTGGGTTGGATGCACGGCAGGAGATGGTGGTATGATGCTCAATAGCTTCCGATAGCTAAGCGTGTAATGCCTTCCTTTTCAATTGGCGAGGGCTTCTGCCAGCTGAAAGGATTAAGGCGCGAGGTCATAATTGAGAATGGGTTGGACCGCTCGACTGTGTGCTTCTTGAGTGGCCTAAGTGCTTGGCCGATGGCTATGGATTGGGCCCTTAGGCATTGGGCAAAGCCGATTCTTGGTATAAAAATAAATACTGTGAAGAGAAAAATTATGAATTGATTTTAAGAAATGGTCAAGATGTTGATTTATAGATGTAAAACGTTTATCATAAAAAAAAAAAGTGGGTATAAGGGTGACCACAGAAAGTAAATAATATTTAGGTATTACGCTTAATTGTTAATTCATTTAGAGGTGATTTTGTAATAAAAATTTTAACAAAAAGGGGCTGTGTTAATTAAAAAATTGAGTGCAAATAACCCAATACAAAAATTAAACATATGAATTGCCACATAAGGCCGTGGACGTGAGGCCTTATTCTAGGATGGGGCCCCAGCCAGCTCCTTCATTTACTCATGACTTCAGCCCAACAGTGACTCTGAGTCTGAGTATCAATAGCAAACTAGGAATAAAATAATCTGTTATGAAAAAGAGCGATGTTATCAATGCCGCACTAAAACTTTTTTTAAGCTCCTCTTTTTATTTTATTTTAAAATTAAAAAGGTATAAAAAATGAGCATGAATATGATAATTTAACTGTTTTCATTTTTTTCTTCTCCAAAAGAAAACTTGAATTCCGTAAACTCTATCAATAATCACACTAACCTTTATCTTTTGATTACATTACCATCAAATTTTCTCATCATTTTCTAGGAAAAAAATCTAAATAATGACTTAATATTATTTAATGACGGTTAATAACTATTATGTTGACAATATCTGATTTCATTTTATTAAGAAATTTAAAATGGCAATCAATGATGATATTTGAAGGTTCCACATGTTTCTCATTTACTTGTATAATCAATTATATTCCAAATTTAGAAAGTTGAAAATTATTATTTCAAAGGAAACTGTAAACATTATTAGTTTTATTTTTATTTTTTTGTTATTATTCTCGACTATCTTAATTAAGAGAGTATTTGATTTTTGTAATTATATTTTGTTATGAAACATATTATATTTCATTAATTCATTTATAGTTGGTATTAGAATATTTTGAATTATTAACATCAGTATTCTAAAAATTAAATAAAAATGATATGACATTGCTTTATAACCTTTTTCTCCCTCTTTCTTGTGGGATTTTTGCCGGCTTACACCATTTTCTCAAGTCCAGTAATCTTAACCTCAGATGGTGCTCTCATTCTCTTCTAGTCATTGTGTTCGAATATAAATGCCCAACAAAGGATTTCTTTAACCATGATTATGATGAAATTAATAACTATTTAATTATTTTAATAGTTCGTTAGTTATAATTACAGTATTACACTTTGATCATTTGATGTACAAATATCTCTAAGCTATTGTAATCCTCGAATTTTTCAGACCATTGAAAATCGTTGCAACGTCTCCTGTGATTAAGATTTTTCATTTTTCCAATCACATCATATTAATTACTTCAGTATTGCATATATGACCTAAAATCACATCATACTACACACTTCTAGTCTGCATAAACGATTTAATTTTTTTGTGGGATATGTTTGTATGTCTGCTATTATTCTCATGCTACTTTTTTCAACATGGGAAATTGTTTACTCATACATACGCACATATAAATCATAGACGAGTGAAGAAGAAAATTTATTCATCCCATGGGAAAATAAAAAGAAAGGAGGAGACTGAGATAAATTATTAATGTCCAACCGGAACAATACACATGTACCTGTCATGAGATTTAATTGTTACTTTCCAATCTCAATCTTTAATCCAAAGATCCATTTTCGAAAGACTCCCCGAATTTCCATGTCCCGGTTGTAAACTATTTTTACAATTATGCAACACATTAGGAGGCAGAGGCTTAATGAAATCAAACAAGTGGAAATTGCAAGCCATAGCGAGGGTGCCAACACCGCATATGTGCCTGTGACAAATGCTATCACCATTGCTCCCGTCGCCGACAGCATAAGGTGTTCGGCTACAAGGAATAAATTCGCTAAGTTCCGATATGGCTTGTATGACATAACGAAATATACAAACACAGCAGAAAGGGAGAGGATTAGGGCTATAGAGTCTGTTATAACAAATGCTTGAAAAGCTGAATTTCTAATTAGAGTTGCTGTTCCTTTGTTGTGGCCGGTTGCGCTCTCATAACCGCCAGGCAAGGTGAAAGCTGCTGTGAAGGTTACAGTTGCAATGAGTGCAGCCACTAGTAAATGTGACTCTCTTGTTTTCTCGAGTTCACTGTAGACGGAGCTTTGAAAAAGCTCCAAGGGAGGTACACGGAGAACACCGTGTCGATATTGCCCATCGCAAACAGTATCTTTGGTTAACTCTTGGATTTCTTTCTGTGGATATACAGAATATTATATGGTTGAATATACAATTAAAAATTAAAGGAAAAATTAAGGAAGCAATAAAGTTCAATAAACGGCTATATATGGACATGGCAACATCATGGATAATGCCGTATTTTCTAAGATAAATTGTGACTCGAGTTTTTCATTAATATTTGATTAATTTACTTTGTAAAACTAATTTAAATACATCAACATCTACGTTTATTATGCAACTTGGCAATAAGAATAATATAAATCTTTCTAAATTCTTCCCCAAATTTGTATTTGTATTGACGTGAATTAATTAATGAATATCAAGTGAATAATTTGGTAATATTACGGATAATGTGATAATCTTATATGAATGTCACAACAATTGGATGAATGATTTAATGTAGAAATTTGGAAATATATAGTATTTTTTCTGAAAAGCATATACAAAATTAACCATTAATCAATTAAAGTCCTCTAATATGATATGTGAAACTCATTTGAAGCCAATTTAGCTTATAATTTAATCTCTTTTATTTAATTTCATAATTTACTCATTCAGTGACATTATGTTAACTCAGATTATAAGGAATATTGGTTAAAGATAAGTTGTACATATGACACTATTCTAAAATGAGAAAAATTGACAAATGAATAGTTATGGTGACACGTGTTTTGTGATTTTTGGAAATATTGCATCAATATATAATTACTAATCAGTTATAAGGAGATAACTGTTACCTCAATCTCAAGAAAGCCATAAAGATATATGTCAACGACGCGAATATTTTGGCTGTTGACTGACTGCAGGTTAATTGCATGAAATTCATACGAGTTAAGTTGACCCAGTGAATTTCTATGGAAGGCAACAAGGAGATGGAAAGGAGTGTTTCCTTTGAAATTCTTCTCGTTTGCAAGATTCCTGACTAACGGGTGTGTTTTGCATAGTAGCGTAAACTCTTTTGGATTTAAGGAAATCACAGCATAGTGAAGAAAATTCCAACCTCTATCATCTAGCAATTCGCAACATTCGGGACAATAAGAAATAATTAGTTCTATTAACTTTATGAACCCTTGACCAGCTGCCATATGAAGAGCTGTCATTTTTTGATCTTTGTTAGCAATGAATGCAGCAGATATATCATACTCTAGTAACAGTTTTGCGGTTGCAAAACAATTATTATATGCTGCGTGATGAAGAGGAGTCCACCCATATCCGTCTGCTTCCATCGTCAAACTCTTCTTTTTCTCAAGTATTTTTTTTGTTATTTCTAAACAAAAAAAGAAAGAAAAAGAAAAGATAATGAACGAAGTAATTAAATTAAATAAATTTTCTGCTATAGCAGTCAAATTTTTGACAAGTCAAATAAAAAATTTATTAGAAAGCAGTTACATAGTTGAAGGAAAAATTTTTTTAGTTTGTATCTTGTATTATTTTATTTAATTAAGTTTAAAATCTACTGATTTTTTTGGTGGTTATTATATGAGAATAGTTTTCATACAAAAAATGATCAAGTAGAATTTGTCCCAAAAAATAAAAAAACGTTATTGACCTGTCGCATATAATTGATGGGTTTTTCAAGAGGATAATCTTACCTAGATTATTACGACGGACAGCCGCATGCAAAGCCGTCTGTCCATTGGGTCCTTCTTGACCTGGTGATAAACAGCTTTCTAGTATTACAGCCACCATCTCAGATTTTCCTCCGACAGCTGCAAGGTAAAGCGGAGTTTGTCCAGCATCATTCGCAGAATATGAGAAATCAGGATCTGCTTCTCTGGTTAGTATTTCCACCACTCTGACTTTACCATGTCCCACTGCCTCGTGCAACGCTGTGTTTCCTTCGTTATTTGTAATCCTTAGCATTTCCCATGCAAATCTTAGCCCGCTTTCTAGCTCTCTATGTTGAGTTTTCGCCCATTGAATAATAACTTCTGCTATAGTTGAATGTCCACATTTGGCCGCAACATGAAGTGGAGTATCACCATCGGCATTAACTTTCAATAATAATGAAGGACAAATGTCAAGAATCTGCTCTAAAAACTTGGTTGATGCTTTCTTTTCCTCTTGGGATCTGATGTTGATATGCAAAATTGTATTGTTCTTGAATCGTGTGACCACCAGTTCGAGATGTTCAGGCTCTCTTTCCTTGAAAGGTTCAATATTACCCTCAGAGGCAGCCTTAAACAAGTTGGGATCCATGTGGGCGTGGATGATGTGCGATTGCTGGCTCTCGCCATTGATGGTTGTTGCCGCCGGTGCCGCCTCATTAGGATCCATTAGCTTAGTATCTGTTTCGACGAGGGGAAATGTGTGTATGGGAGGTTCATCCTCGGCGGCTTCTTGTATCAATTTAAATAGGCCTGAGACGTCAAAGTCAACGTCTATTACTGACCTCAGGCTCTCAGATCAAGGAAAGCACTGCGCTATTTCCCTTTCATTACATGAGCAAGATCTCATTTAATTTAATTTTATCAAAAGATCTCGTATATTATCTATACTTATATGCTTATGATTCTCCCTATATCTAACCGATGTGAGACTTTTGATCACACAACCAATATTTTGCATGAGCTAATAAACCTAATAATATTGTAATCAATCAATGAAGGATAAAATAATTCATTTGGGAAGTCATAGCCAACTCCAAAAATTAATTTAGGATAAAAACAACCAATTTCTGGAATGATGTTATTATAATCTTCTTAACTATTGCATTGTTTAGACCCATATATATTTATGTGAATAATGTCAGTCTTAAAAATATGTATATAAACTCTTAAATATAAACTGATGTATTATAAAGTCATTGGAATAATAAATATACAAAATCAACTTATTTAACGAATGTTGATGATGTGTGAAAGAATAAGTAATGTTATATCAGTTTATATATAAAATTTGTGAGAGTAGCACTACTCTATTTATATAGTTTAGTGCTAATTAAACGTGAATTTGATATATAATTTAAAAGCACTGTTACTTTTAAACTATTTTTACAAACTCATTTATACAAACCGATGCGTTATTATTAAATAATTGTCGACAAACATTGTTCATGAAATGTCTAGCACTTCTATCCGCTAAATTTTTGGATAATGTTATGGAATTGGGCTTCAAGATTTCTTGCTGAACACGTGCATTGGCAACTATTTCTTAATACGATTCAAACCTAATAATTGAGATCAATTTACTAATTGGACCGCTAGATCAAAATTGTTGTTCAAATAAAATCAAATACGATGGGCGTAATTTAACAAGAGTAGTTGTGTTAGTGTGAGTTGTTATCATGATAATTTATATAATTGAAAGGACTAAGTTGAATTGGATATTGATATTGTTCAGCCAAGAGAAGGCAGGTGGAGTGCACTCTATTTTCTTTTCCTCCAATTGCTATTAAAATAGTGCTCGTATACATCTATATGTAAAGAAAAGAACAAAATGAGAGTTGTTAATATATGCATATATAGATCAGTTTCTTAGGTATCATTAATTTATTTATGGATTAGTTATACATGATAATGTTGATCAGGCCGCGTTTAAAAATTTTTTCTTGACAAGTTAATTTATGAGCATTATTAAAGCTCAAAAAATAATATAAAATAAAAGAAAGTAGCGTTCTGATTGATATGTAACTAACCAAGAACGTATCATGATAATTTAAAAATAGTTTTTTTAAAAGAAAACAAAAGTTACGTTATTTAGTTATTTATCATTAATAATAATTGTGTAACTTTCTTAATCCAAAAATAAAAGAATTGATATATTGCTATGAAATTATGATTGATCCATTAATTGTTTCATATGACCATGAGAATTCAATCCTTTTCATCATTTCCTCTCCTTTCCCATATTCTATTTACCTCCTTTTTTTTTTCTTCTTCTTCTTCAAATACTTTCACACATACAGCTAACCCATATGATTAAATTCATTACAATCTAAACTAGTTAAATATCACAAAATCAATAAACAAAATATAAAATAAATAAGAAAAGTGTCAAGAAAATATGAAATTATCACGCATCCAAAAAAGTTTTGTTATATCAAGTAATATAAAATTGATCATATAAGTTTATTTTACGTATGGAATTATCATTTCCCTTCAGTTTCCATTTATTGAACTAGATATAGTTTATGATTAAGATACAATGATCGCTACATCAACTTTTCTTTCTTTTCTTCTTCTTCTTCATTTTTTTTTTTAAAGCTAAAGTAGAGATAGATAGAGACAACGATAATCTAAGTATTACGTTCATACTGATGATATCATCAAATATTGGATTTTAAAATTGTACTATAATTTGGAAATGGCAGAACTACCGAAAGTTGTTTCTCTTATTCTTTAGTCAAAATTTCACTTTTTGCTTTGCCTTTTCTTTCTTTTTCTTTGTTAAAGAAACTATGATCAAATATTGGACTAAAAAAATGCACAATAATTTGCAATAGCTTAACTTTTATTAAAATATATCAGCACTACCGAAGGTTGTTTTGTCTCTTATTCTTTTGTCAAATTTCACTTTTGCTTTTGCTTTTTCTAGGTTTGCACCTTATGTCTAGGAAACTTTGTTTAATTGGTAACTAATTAAGACACAATTAATTATTTTCTCAAAAAGAAATATCACTCTTGGTAATTGCATCTTGTAATTATGCCAACGCTAGCCATTTGATCTGGGAAAAACACACAAAAAGAAAAAAAGCAAACTTCATGACCTTGATGAAAATTCTAAAAAGTATCCTAAAATTTCTTATTAAAACTGATAATAAGCAAACTTTGTTTTACCCAAATTGTACCACGCTGCCTTTGATACTGGCTTGGTGGTATTTAGAATCGATGCTGGTGGTTGGGAAGGTGGTATTTTTTCACCAGAAAAGTAAAATATAATTAATCAACGTGTTTATTAATTAGTTGAAGGGGCTAAATATTGACTGAGTAAAGAATGACAATTCGTAAGGTTAGTTGTTATTACAAAGTGCGCATAGATGTTCAGTCTTCTATGGAATTAGCTTTGAAGATGTGAAAGGTTTCTTAAGTGACATGATCATGTGAGTTCTGAGCCACTGAATACATTTTGCCGAGTGATATATTTTTGAAGCTGCTGAAATTGCTTTCTTAGCTGAAGGAAAAGTGGGCTCCACAACTATTTAATAGTCATGCATCAAAAGTGCAAAGGGAGACGATAGACTGCTTATTCGGCGGTTTTACTTGGTATCATCCAATGTAAAGTATTTTGTTCGGCAATATCGCACCTTCCAATATGGAGTAGTTCAATTCGGGACTTACAGACACGACTAAGACTTTCCTATTTCAAAACTATCACGCCAATATGGAGACGCTCATGTAGAACACGTGGTGACGTAAAGTGGACTAGACGAAGAATTGACTGAGAATGATGAACAAATAACTCGAATATTGAAGAAGAAATGGCAGAAAACTATATACCTTGACAGTAACAACCATATGTTTTTTCCTTGTCAGGAGACACTAACTGCAAAAGTGAGAAAAAGCTGATGCTAGTTCTTAGAGAGATCAGATGATGAGAAAGGTTTAATTGTCAGCTTAACTCTCAGCAATTTTTGCTACTTAATGACTGTTGGTAGTCCACCCATCCCAGGACATTAATTCAAGTATACATTAGTGGTCTAAAGGAGATCACCTTTTAACCTTCAAAGACATGCATTTGTGAACCAATTTTCTCCCTTAAAGTTTATCATATTGTAATGAATATTTATTTTGTGAATTATTTAAGAGTATTTTAATCAAGTGATTATATAAAAATTAGCTTACTACATACTTTTCAAGATTTCTTAGGGTTAATGTGTTCCCATATATAAGACCTATGTTATATTCTAGCTATGTCCCTTTTACATGTTTTAAAATTTGAAATCTGAGTCCAAATCCGAAATCCTTTCTTGATTTATAATTTAAAGGTCCAAATTTCAATTAAAAAACACATAAGATTTCACTAAATAGAAAATTGATCCTGGTTATTGATTTCATGAAGTTCTAAGTTCTGAATATATAAAATTCAAATTTGAGCTTAAAGTTTTCAAAATTTGCATGTTAATAATCCCATATGTTTAGCTTTAGACTCAAGTTCATGTATATGCTTTATAATTTTTTGCACTATTATCTTTTGTGTGGAATATTAGCTTGCACTTTCAAGAAGTAATTCAAGTTGCACTTACACACTTATTTTCTCATCAAGTTGATTCTTTTATCGTATCAGATGGGATTAATATAATCTATTAATCATATTGATTTTTTTCTTCCTTGATGGTGTCAATATTATGAGTTTCAGAATAAACTTTCACAGCTGCCTTGCAGTTTACCTAAGAATGGAATTAATTGTTAAGCAAAGGTAATATCATGATCATTTTCACATCATTAATTTGTATTTTAATAATTAAAAAAATAAAACAAAACAGAGAAGCGCCATGTGCATCACCATTCACCTACCTTGTGCTAGTCATTTCACGTCATCTATCTGACATTATAACAAATATTTGACATCCAGATATAAATAAATTGATAAGTGTCCTGTGATGCACATGATAAAGTATTTTTTGTCATACCATATCTACGAGTGTTTATTTGTCTTTAGAGATAAATGATTGTGCATTGAACATCTAGAAATATATAATTTGATACTTGTGATCCTTTGAATCCTAGGTTTAATGGGTAAATTTTTTTTGGTTAAAAAATAATTTATAGTCGAGGAGCGACTAATAATATTTTATAAAACATACCCCATGAATTATTTGACGGTGCGGTCAAAATGATGTTCATTGTTCATGGTAAAGTGTTTCCAATTTGTTTCAACATTTCAGGTTTGTTTATCTTCCAAAGTAACTCTAATGTTAAATCAAAAGAATGACTAAAGAATGTGTGTCAGATCCATAATATTACTGGTCTACAATAAATGATCATTATATCATTTCAGGTTTGATAATGATACTAACTGGTCGTAAATCCTTGTCGAAGAGGCAGGCTTATATTTTTTTCAATGGCTGTCGTGGGTTGGATGCACGGCAGGAGATGGTGGTATGATGCTCAATAGCTTCCGATAGCTAAGCGTGTAATGCCTTCCTTTTCAATTGGCCAGGGCTTCTGCCAGCTGAAACGATTAAGGCCTCACTGCTCGACTGTGTGCTAGTGGCCAACGGTGCTTGGCCCATGGGTATGGATTGGGCCCTTAGGCATTGGGCGAAGCCGATTCTTGCTATAAAAATAAATACTCTGAAGAGAAAAATTATGAATTGATTTTAAGAAATGGTCAACATGTTGATTTATGGATGTAAAACGTTTATCATAAAAAAAAAGTGGGTATAAGGGTGAGCACAGAAAGTATATAATATTTAGATATTACGCTTAATTGTTAATTCATTTAGAGGTGATTTTGTAATAAAAATTTTAACAAAAAGGGGGTGTGTTAATTAAAAAATTGAGTGCAAATAACCCAATCCAAAAATTAAATATATGAATTACCACATAAGACGTGGAGGTGAGGCCTTATTCTAGGATGGGGCCCTAGCCAGCTCCTTCAATTACTTATGACTTCAGCCCAACATTGACTCTTGAGTATCAATGGCAAAATAGGAATAAAATAATCTATTATGAAAAAGAGCGATGTTATCAATGCCGCACTAAAACTATGTTTAAGCCCCTCTTTTTATTTTATTTTAAAATTAAAAATGTATAAAAAATGAACATGAATATGATAATTTAACTGTTTTCATTTTTTTCTTCTCCAAAAGAAAACTTGAATTCCGTAAACTCTATCAATAATCACACTAACCTTTATCTTTTGATTCCGTTACCATCAAATTTTCTCATCATTTTCTGGGAAAAAAATCTAAATAATGACTTAATATTATTTAATGACAGTTAATAACTATTATGTTGACGATATCTGATTTTATATTATTAAGAAATTTAAAATGGCAAACAATGATGATATTTGAAGGTCCCACATGTTTCTCATTTACTTGTATAATCAATTATATTCCAAATTTAGAAAGTTGAAAATTATTATTTCAAAGGAAACTGTAAACATTATTAGTTTTATTTTTATTTTTTTATTGTTATTCTCGACTATATTAATTAAGAGAGTCTTTCATTTTTGTAATTATATTTTGAATTATTAACATCAGTATTCTAAAAATTAAATAAAAATGATATGACATTGCTTTATAACCTCTTTCTCCCTCTTTCTTGTGGGATTTTTGCCGGCTTACACCATTTTCTCAAGTCCGGTAATCTTAACCTCAGATGGTGCTCATTCTCTTCTAGTCATTGTGTTCGAATATAAATGCCCAACAAAGGAGTTCTTTAACCATGATTATGATGAAATTAATAACTATTTTATTATTTTAATAGTTCATTAGTTATAATTACAGTATTAGACTTTGATCATTTGATGTATAAATATCTCTAAGCTATTGTAATCCTCGAATTTCAGACCATTGAAAATCGTTGCAACGTCTCCTGTAATTAAGATTTTTCATTATTGTTCTAATCACATCATATTAATTACTTCAGTATTGCATATATGACCTAAAATCACATCATACTACACACTTGTCTAGTTTGCATAAACGATTTAATTATTGTATGGGATATGTTTGTATGTCTGCTATTATTCTCATGCTACTTTTTTCAACATGGGAAATTGTTTACTCATACATACGCACGTATATATCATAGACGAGTGAAGAAGAAAATTTATTCATTCCATGGGAAAATAAAAAGAAACGAGGAGACTGAGATAAATTATTAATGTCCAACTTGAACAATACACATGTACCTGTCATGAGATTTAATTGTTACTTTCCAATCTCAATCTTTAATCCAAAGATCCATTTTCGAAAGACTCCCCGAATTTCCATGTCCCGGTTGTAAACTATTTTTACAATTATGCAACACATTAGCAGGCAGAGGCTTAATGAAATCAAACAAGTGGAAATTGCAAGCCCCGGCGAGGGTGCCAACACCGCATATGTGCCTGTGACAAATGCTATCACCATTGCTCCCGTCGCTGACAGCATAAGGTGTTCGGCTACAAGGAATAAATTCGCTAAGTTCCGATATGGCTTGTATGACATGACGAAATATACAAACACAGCAGAAAGGGAGAGGATTAGGGCTATAGAGTCTGTTACAACAAATGCTTGAAAAGCTGAATTTCTAATTAGAGTTGCTGTTCCTTTGTTGTGGCCGGTTGCGCTCTCATAACCGCCAGGCAAGGTGAAAGCTGCTGTGAAGGTTACAGTTGCAATGAGTGCAGCCACTAGTAAATGTGACTCTCTTGTTTTCTCGAGTTCAGTGTAGACGGAGCTTTGAAAAAGCTCCAAGGGAGCAACACGGAGAACACCGCGTGGATATTGCCCATCGCAAACAGTACCTTTGGTTAACTCTTGAATTTCTTTCTGTGGATATCCAGAATATTATATGGTTGAATATACAATTAAAAATTAAAGGAAAAATTAAGGAAGCAATAAAGTTCAATAAACTGCTATATATGGACATGGCAACATCATGGATAATGCCGTATTTTATAAGATAAATTGTGACTCGAGTTTTTCATTAATATTTGATTAATTTACTTTGTAAAAATAATTTAAATACATCAACATCTATGATTATAATGCAACTTGGCAATAAGAATACTATAAATCTTTCTAAATTCTTCCCCAAATTTGTATTTGTATTGATGTGAATTAATTAATGAATAT
Organism: Boswellia sacra; assembly: GCA_013180625.2. Taxonomy (NCBI): domain Eukaryota; kingdom Viridiplantae; phylum Streptophyta; class Magnoliopsida; order Sapindales; family Burseraceae; genus Boswellia; species Boswellia sacra. The sequence goes on along the minus strand of SNVD02007180.1, from coordinate 83,397 downwards.
CAAGTGAATAATTTGGTAATATTATGAATAATGTGATAATCTTATATGAATGTCACAACAATTTGATGAATGATTTAATGTAGAAATTTGGAAATATATAGTATTTTTTCTGAAAAACATATACAAAATTAACCATTAATCATTTAAAGTCCTTTAATATGGTATTTGAAACTCATTTGCAACCAAGTTAGTTTATAACTTAAGTTGATAAAATATTAATGGAGAGATAATTATTATACTATATAATTTAACTTCTTTTATTTACTTTCATATTTTACTCATACAGTGACATTTTACTAACTCAGGTTATTAGGAAGATTGATTGCAGATGAGTTGTACATATAATATTATTCTAAAATAAGAAAAATTGACAAATAAATAGTTATGGTGACACGTGTTACGTGATTTTAGGAAATATTGCATCAATATATAATTAATAATCAGTTATAAAGAGATAACTGTTACCTCAATCTCAAGAAAGCCATAAAGACATATGTCATAGACGCGAATATTTTCGTTGTTGACTGACAGCAGGTCAATTGCATGAAATTCATACGATCTAAGTTGACGCAGTGAATTTCTATGGAAGGCAACAAGGAGATGGAAAGGAGTGTTTCCCTTGAAATTCTTCTCGTTTGCAAGATTCCTGACTAACGGGTAGGTTTTGCATAGTAGCCTAAACTCTTTTGGATTTAAAGAGATCACAGCATAGTGAAGAAAATTCCAGCCTCTATCATCTAGCAATTCGCAACATTCTGGACAATAAGAAATTATTAGTTTTATTATCCTCATGAACCCTTGACCCGCTGCCATATGAAGAGCTGTCATTTTTCGATCTTTGTTAGCAACGAATGCAGCAGATATATCATACTCTAATAATAGTTTTGCAACTGCAAAACGATTATAATATGCAGCGTAATGAAGAGGAGTCCACCCATATTCGTCTGCTTCTATCGTCAAACTCTTCTTTTTCTCAAGTATTTGTCTTGTTATTTCTAGACAAAGAATAATAAAGAAAGATGTAACAATAATTAAAAAATTAATTAGAAAAACCTTAAATAATGGTGAGATGTGAATTAGTTCATATTATTACTGTATTATGAATGTGTTATCGTAACTAAATTAATTTTTCTGCTAGCGAAAAAAATTGTTTGGCAAGTCGATTACAAAATTTATTAGAAAGCAGTTACATATATAGTTTGTGGAAAAGGAATTTATTTTTTATTATTTTATTTAATTAAGATCTAAATCTATTGATTTTTTTTTGGTCTGGTGATTTGCCTTTATTAGAATAGTTTTGCAGTTAAAAAAATGAGTTAAAGCAGAATTTGTGTGAGAAAAAACAAAGGTTTATTGATCTGTGGCATATAATTTATGGGATTTTCAGGAGGATAATCTTACCTAGATCACCATAGCAAAAAACAGCGATATGCAAAGCCGTCTTTCCATTGGGTCCTTCATGAGCTGGTGATAGACAGCTTTCTAATATTGCAGCCACCATCTTAGATGATCCACTGCCAGCAGCAATGTAAAGGGGAGTTTGGCTCGAATCATTAGCAGAATATGGGAAATCAGGATCTGCCTCTTTGGTTAGTATTTCCACCACACTGACTTTACCATGTCGAACTGCCTCGTGCAATGCTGTGTTTCCTTCGTTATTTGTCATCCTTAGCATTTCCCATACAAGTCTTCGCCCGCTTTCTAGCTCTGCATGTTGAGCTTTCGCCCGTTGAACAATAACTTCTGCTATAGTCGAATGTCCGCATTTGGCCGCAACATGAAGTGGAGTATCACCGTCGGCATTAACGTTCAATAATAATGAAGGACAAATGTCAAGAATCTGCTCTAAGAACTTGGTTGATGCCTTCTTTTCCTCTTGGGATTTGATGTTGATATGCAAAATTGTATTGTTCTTGAATCGTGTGACTACCAGTTCGAGATGTTGAGGCTCTCTTTCCTTGAAAGGTTCAATATTACCCTCAGAGGCAGCCTTGAACAAGTTGGGATCCATGTGGGCGTGAATGATGTGCGATTGCTGGCTCTCGCCATTGATGGTTGTTGCTGCCGTTGCGCCTCATTAGGATCCATTAGCTTAGTATCTGTTTCGGTGAGGGGAAATGTGTGTTTGGAAAGTTCATCCTCTTTGCCTTCTTGTATCAATATAAATAGGCCTGAGACGTGACCTCAGACTGTTAGATTAGTTGACAAGGAAAGCACTACGCTATTTCCCTTTCATTACATGAGCAAGATCTCATTTAATGTAATTTAAGTTTTTACGAAGAAAAATATATCTTTATCACAAAGAAGACTTATAATTTAAAAGGGAAAGCAAATTACACATATAGTCCAATATGGTTTATCTAATGCATTAGATTACATGCTTATATTCGCATATGTGATATATACGATCATAAATAATAATAAAAGTAGATTATTAAAATTAGAATTAAAAAAGTAATACTACTAGCTAATTAAATCAACTCTTCATGTAAATTAACACTGAAATTAACTAGCAACTTTTAATGACTAATTTCTAAAAATAGATGTAAATGTATGCGGATGGATAATTTTCGCTTTATAGACCACATAAAACTTTATATTGTTATGATATTGTCCATTTTGGGGCAAACTCTCATGGATATGCTTTGGATTTTATCCAAAAGGCTTCATATATTACTCATACTTATATGCTCATGATCCTTCTCATGTCTAGCCGATGTGAGACTTTTGGTCGCACATCCAACATTTTACATGAGCTAATAAACCCAATAATATTGTAACCAAATCGATGAAGGACAAAAATAGTTCATTTGGGAAGTCATAGCCAACTCCAAAAATTAATTTAGGATAAAAATAGCCAATTTCTAGAATGATATTATTATAATCTTCTTAATTATTGCAGTGTTTAGACCCATATATATTTACATGAATAATGTTAGTCTTACAAAATATGTATTCAAACTATTACATATAAATTGATGTATTATAAAGTCATTGGAGTACTAAGTATACAAAATCAACTTATTTAAAGAAGGGTGATGATGTGTGAATGAATAAATAATGTCATATCAGTTTATATATAAAATTTATGAGAGTAGCACTACTCTATTTATATAGTTTAGTGCTAATTAAACGTGAATTTGATATATCATTTAAAAGTGGTGTTATTTTTACCATTCTATTGACACAAGAGCTTATGCATAATTACCACCTTGGGCATTCGCCTCCCCGGTGCGCGTTAAAGGTGGATATTCACAAAGCTTTTGATACTGTCAGTTGGGATTTCATCATTTTGGGATTAAGGACGATTGGTATCCCAGAGTGTATGGTCCGATGGATTGCGACATGCATGTCTTCTGCTCACTTCTCGGTCGCTTTAAATGGAGAGCTTCATGGTTTCTTTCCCACTTCTAGAGGTGTTCGACAGGGTGATCCGTTGTCGCCATACCTTTTTGTGTTGGCCATGGAGGGTTTGAGTGGTATTCTTCGGGAGGCTTTTCAGCGGCCTGGATTTCGATACCATTGGAGATGCCAGCAGATTTCTCTTACTCATCTTTGTTTTGCAGATGATCTGATGGTTTTTTGCAGGGCAGATGTGGGCTCTGTTAGGGTAGTTCATGATGCTTTGCAGGAGTTTACAGAGCTCTCTGGTTTAGTTACGAATTCGGCCAAGAGTCATGTCTTCTTATCTGGAGTCAATGATGAGGATCGTACAGTGTTGCAGTCCATCTTGGGTTTTCAAGTGGGGAGTTTGCCAGTCCGATATTTGGGGGTGCCACTGATTAGTACCAGATTACGCCTTTCAGACTGTGTTCCTTTGATAGAGCGGATTCTCTCGAGGGTCAGATTGTGGACATCTGCTGTGCTGACTTATGCTGGCCGTCTCCAGTTGATTAAGTCGGTACTATTTTCCATCCAGGTCTATTGGTCATCTATGTTTATTTTACCGGCAGCTGTGGTACGGAAGATCGAGGGTATTCTGGCTGCTTTCCTGTGGAAAGGAACCTCTTTGTCTCATTTTGGGGCCAAAGTAGCTTGGGATTCGGTTTGCTATCCATTGAAAGAAGGGGGTTTAGGAATCAAGCGAGTGAAGGAGTGGAATCGTGCTGCTATTTTGAAGCATGTTTGGAGACTTCTTTCTGACAAGTCTTCCACATGGTCTTTTTGGGTTCATAAGGTACTCCTTCGGGGTCGCTCGTTTTGGCAGGTTCGGGTTACTTCTGGAGCCTCCTGGTCTTGGAGGAAGATTTTACAGAGTCGGGATTGGTGCAGGGGTAAATTTGTCTCTTCTATTGGAGATGGACGTGATACCTCACTTTGGCAGGATTACTGGTTGCCGCAGGGGCGTCTTTGTGATTTGTTTTCATTCAGGACTCTTTCATCTACAGGTCTTCCCTCAGATGCAAAGGTCTCAGCTATCATTCAGGATGGAGATTAGGCTTTTCCTGAAGGTGGACCGGACCTCAGACGGGTTTGGGACTCTATACGCATCCGACCTATGATGGGGACTCTTGACCATATTGTTTGGAAGGGCCACACCTCTGGTATTTTCTCTATTGCCTCAGCGTGGAAATTATTACGGAGTAGACGCTCGGTAAACTCCTTTCATCATCTTCTGTGGTTCCCTGGCCATATTCCAAGGCACTCCTTTATACTTTGGCTTGCCTCATTGGGCCGTCTTCGTACTATGGATCGACTACGAAGTCATGGCATGTTATCTTCTTCAGGCTGTGTTCTCTGTGCTTCAGCAAATGAGACGCACGAGCATCTTTTCTTCAGCTGTCCTTTCTCGTCTTCTGTATGGGGGGAGATTTCAGCTAAGACTCTTATTGTTTGGCCATCTTCTGGTTGGCTCTCTCTACTTCATTGGGACTTCTCTTCATCTTCAAGGCAGGAAGAATTTTGGGCATATCCTTGCACGTTTGGTTTTCTCTGCTACAGTTTATTTTCTATGGTATGAGAGGAATGATCGTGTGTATCAGCAGCGACATCGGACTCGTCGTCAGGTGATTGATGAGATTTTTGCATTGGTCCGCTCTCGGCTTCTTACCATTGAGGCCAAGTATGTGATCACTCCTCAGCTTCGTGCTATATGGGGCCTTCGTTATTAGTTGGTTTTTTTGAGTTTTGTTTTGTTTAATTGGGCACATGCACCCTTTTGTTGCATTGTCTTGGGAATGTTAGCTTTGTTGCGGTCGTTATTGGGCCTACGCGCCTTTTCTTTTTTGTTTGGGCCTTTTGGCTCCATATCTCGCTTTTTGTTTGAGGCCTTAAGGCTTCGTTTTTCTTCCTTTTGGACTTGTGAGTACTAAGTACTCTTCTTGGGGTATGCCCCTCGTATTTTGTACAATCTTTTTTCTTTTTATGTGAATAGTAATTTTTCCAAAAAAAAGTGGTGTTATTTTTAAAACTATATTTACAAACTCATTCATACAAACCGATACGTTATTATTAAATAATTGCCAACAAACATTAATCATGAAATGTCCAGCACTTCTATCCGCTAGATTTTTGGATAATGTTATGGAATTTGGCTTCAAGATTTCTTGGTGAATATGTGCATTGGCAACTATTTCTTGATATGATTCAAACCTAATAATTGAGATCAATTTACTGATTGGACCGCTAGATCAAAATTGTAGTTCAAACAAATTCAAATACGATAGGCGTAATTTAACAAGAGTAGTTGTGTTAGTGTGAGTTGTTATCATGATAATTTATATAATTGAAAGGACTAGGTTGAATTGGATATTGATATTGTTCAGCCAAGAGAAGGCAGGTGGTGTGCACTTTATTTTCTTTTCCTCCAATTGCTATTAAAATAGTGCTCATATACATCTATATATAAAGAAAAGAACAAAATGGGAGTTGTTAATACGTGCATATATAGATCAGTGTCTTAGGTATCATTAATTTATTTATGGATTAGTTGTAAGATGAAGACGTTGATCAGGCCGCGTTTAAAAAATTTTCTTAACAAGTCAATTTATGAGCATTATTAAAGCTAAACACTTTAGAAAAAAAAATATAAAATAAAAGAAAGTAGTGTTCTGATTGATATGTAACTAACCAATAACGTATCATGATAATTTAAAAATAATTTTTTATAACAAAAGTTACGTTATTTTGTTATTTATCATTAATAATTGTGGAACTTTCTTAAATTAAAAAGCTATGGAATAATTTTGTCCAAAAATTAAAGAATTGATATATTTCTATGAAATTATGATTGATCCATTGCTTCATATGACCATGAAAATTCAATCCTTTTCATCATGTCCTCTCCTTTTCCATATTCTATTTACCTCCTTTTTTTTTTTCCTTCTTCTTCAAGTACTTTCACACATACAACTAACAACTGCCCCATATGATTAAATTCATTACAATCTAAAACTAATTAACTATCACAAAATCATTAAAATAAATATAAAATAAATAAGAAAAGTGACAAGAAAAGATGAAGTACTTATCACGCATCTAAAAAATTTTTGTTATATCAAGTAATATAAAATTGATCGTATAAGTTTATTTTACGCATGGTATTGTCATTTCCCCCCAGTTTCCATTTATTGAACTAAATATAGTTTATGATTAAGATACAATGATCGCTACATCAACTTTTCTTTATTTTCTTCTTCTTCTTCATTTTTTTTTAAAGTTAAAGTGGAGATAGATAGAGACAACAATAATCTCAGCATTTCGTTCATAGTGATGATATCATCATCAAGCATTGGATTTTAAAATTGTACTGTAATTTCGAAATGGCAGAACTACCGAAAGTTGTTTCTCTTATTCTGTAGTCAAAATATCACTTTTTGCTTTGCCTTTTATTTCTTTTTCTTTATTAAAGGAACTATGATTAAATATTGGACTAAAAAAATGCACAATAACTTGCAGTAGCTTAACTTTTATTAAAATATATTAGCACTACCGAAGATTGTTTTGTCTCTTATTCTTTTGTCAAATTTCGCTTTCGCTTTTGCTTTTGTTAGGTTTCCAATGTCCCGGCAACTTTGTTTAATTGGTGACTAATTAAGACACAATTCATTATTTTCTCAAAAAGAAATATCACTCTTGGTAATTGCATCTTGTAATTTTGCCAACGCTGGCCATTCGATCTGGGAAAACTACACAAAAAGAAAAAAAGCAAACTTCATGACCTTGATGAAAATTCTAAAAAGTATCCTAAAAATTCTTATTAAAACTGATAATAAGCAAACTTTGTTTTACCCAAATTGTACCACGTTGCCTTTGATACTGACTTGGTGGTATTTAGAATCGATGCTATTGCTGGTGGTTGGGAAGGCGGTATTTTTTATCAGAAAAGTAAAATGTAATTATTCAATGTGTTTATTAATTAATTAGTTGTAGGGGCTAAATATTGACTGAGTAAAGAATGACAATTCGTAAGGTTAGTTGTTATCACAAAGTGCGCATAGATGTTCGGTCTTCTATGGAACTAGCTTTGAAGATGTGAAAGGTTTCTTATGTGACAGGACCAAGTGAGTTCTGAGCTACTGAATACATTTTGCCGAGTGATATATTTTTTTTGAAGCTGCTGAAATTGCTTACTTAACTGAAGGAAAAGTGGGCTCCACAACTACTTAATAGTCATGCATCAAAAGTGCAAAGGGCGACGATAGATTGCTTATTCGGCGGTTTTACTTGGTATCATCCAATGTAAAGTATTTTATTCGGCAATATCTACTTGGCACCTCCCAATATGGAGTAGTTCAATTCGGGACTTATAGACACGACTAAGACTTTCCTATTTCAAAACTATCACGCCAATGTGGAGACGCTCATGTAGAACACGTGGTGACGTAAAGTGGGTCGCAAGGCTTTGCTAAGGTTACCAAAAACATCGGGAAAAATCCCCGAGAAAGAGTTCTCTTCGAGATCTAAATAAGTGAGGTTTCCGAGGTTAGATAGTGAAGCTGGGACTTGACCGCTAAACTTATTGGAAGTTAAAGACAAGAAAGTGATTCCTGTGAGATTCCGAAATGATGTATGGAATAGACCCTTCAAAATTGGAAAGAGATAGAGCTAGATACATCAACTTTTTCAGCTGATGACTGAAGTTGGATGAAATTTTGGATTGACTGAAATCATTTCAAGAGTGATTGAGCATCCGGTGATGGTGCAGGAGGCAAAGACTATTGTTGGAATCGAGAGTGCCATGAACCCCACTATTAAATAGGTCCAGACCAATTACATGACCTCTAAATCTTGGGGAGAGGACTCTGCACAATATTCGTTTCAGAAATTAGCACTTCTAGTCGTAATGGAATTCTTGAAAAGAAGTACGGCAAAGCTTTCTTCAGGAGGGCAATGTTTTGGTGATGGACTAGACGAAGAATTGACTGACAGTGATGAACAAATAACTCGAATATTCAAGAAGAAATGGCAGAAAACTATATACCATGACAGTAACAACCACATTTTTTTTCCTTGTCAGGAGCCACTAACAGCAAAAGTGAGTAAACGCTGATGCTAGTTCTTAGAGAGATCAGATGATGAGAAAGGTTTAATTGTCATCTTAACTCTCAGCAATTTTTGCTACTTAATGACTGTTGGTAGTCCACCCATCCCAGGACATTAATTCAAGTATACATTAGTGGTCTAAAGGAGAGACCTTTTGACCTTCAAAGACATGCATTTATGAACCAATTTTCTCCTTAAAGTTTATCATATTGTAATGAATATTTATTTTGTGAATTATTTAATAGTATTTTAATCAAGTGATTATATAAAAATTAGCTTACTACATACTTTTCAAGATTTCTTAGGGTTAATTTCCCATATATAAGGCCTATGTTATATTCTAGCTATTTCCCTTTTACATATTTTAAAATTTGAAATTCTGAGTCCAAATCCGAAATCAAGAAATTTATAATTTAAAGGTCCAAATTTCAATTAAAAAACACATAAGATTTCGCTAAATATAAAATTGATCCTGGTTATCGATATCATGAAGTTCTAAGTTCTGAATATATAAAATTCAAATTTGAGCTTAAAGTTTTCAAAATTTGCATGTTAATAATCCCATATGTTTAGCTTTGGACTCAAGTTCATGTATATGCTTTATAATTTTTTGCACTATTATCTTTTGTGTGGAATATTAGCTTACACTTTCAAGAAGTAATTCAAGTTGCACTTACACACTTATTTTCTCATCAAGTTAATTCTTTTATCTTCAAAAGTAACTCTAATGTTAAATCAAAAGAATCACTAAAGAATGTGTGTCAGATTCATAATATTACTGCTCTACAATAAATGATCATTATATCATTTCAGGTTTGATAATGATACTAACTAATAGTAAATCCTTGTCGAGGAGGTAAGCTTATATTTTTTTCAATGCCTGTCGTGGGTTGGATGCACGGCAGGAGATGGTGGTATGATGCTAAATAGCTTTCGATAGCTAAGCGTGTAAAAAGGATTAAGGCGCGAGGTCATAATTGCGAATGGGTTGGACCGCTCGACTGTGTGCTTCTTGATTGGCCCACGGTGCTTGGCCCATGGGTATGGATTGGGCCCTTAGGCATTGGGCAAAGCCGATTCTTGGTATAAAAATAAATACTGTGAAGAGAAATATTATGAATTGATTTTAAGAAATGGTCAACATGTTGATTTATAGATGTAAAACGTTTATCATAAAAAAAAAAGTGGGTATAAGGGTGAGCACAGAAAGTAAATAATATTTAGATATTACGCTTAATTGTTAATTCATTTGTTTTGCCATGGTTTCAAGCATGGTTGGAGAACCTATCTCTTGTGACAAGATGACTTCTGATCTTTCCAGATTGGAGTATGCGAGGGTATGTATTTGGTTGAATACAGAATACCCTCCAGTAAAGAACTTCGAGATCAGATGTAAGCTCTCTTCCGAGCCTATCCAAATCCGAGTTGAGTATGAGTGGCTTCCAAAGTATTGCCTCGAATGTTGCTCCTTTGGTCATCGATGTTCAGATCCAGCAAACACTTTATGTAAGGATAAGAAAGAGGCAAATACATCTGTTAGCCCCCCTTTGAACGAGGGTAATAAGAAAGAGGCAAATACCTCTGTTAGCGCCCCTTTGCATAAGGGTAAGGAAGTGGCCAAGGTCGCTGAGAATTTGAAAGTTGTTACTCTTCCAACAAATTATGTAATGCATGATGTGTCCTTTAAGGCTGCTACAGTTTTGAGTACAGAGTCAGTCTCAGATTCTGACTCTTTTTCTCCATTTGCGACTAACCAAGGTAGGCTTCTAGGTTCTATTCAGTGTTCTACAAATCATGAGGCATCTGTTTTGTCAGGGCAGATAAATACAGGGCAACCTCTTATGTCTTCTCCATCTCGTTTTGAGCCTTTGAATAGGCTAAGTGATGAGGATCAACCTAATAGGATTGATTATATTCATTCGGACACGCCGAGTACTCCAGTAAAGAAAGGTAAGAAGAAGAAGAACAAGTAGGGTTAAGGCTTTACTTAATCATACTTGTTTTTTTTTTCTATTTCTTTATGTTTGCACCATTGTGATCATTTTTTTGTTTTCCTTTTATTGTTAGGCCATTTATGGTCATTGAAATCTTGCTTTGTTCAGGCCGTCTGTGGCCTTTATTTCATGTTGTTAAGGCCGTTTGTGGTCTTTACTTTGTTTTTGCCGCGTGTGGCCTTTATTTTTTATCTTGGACTTTATGTTGGACTTTACGTCCTAGTTGTAATTCTTGAGGTATGCCCCTCGAATTTTTGTACATTATAATTTTTTGGATCTATATTACTAAGTAACTTTTCCAAAAAAAAAAATTAATTCATTTAGAGGTGATTTTGTAATAAAAATTTGAACAAAAAGGGGGTGTGTTAATTAAAAAATTGAGTGCAAATAACCCAATCCAAAAATTAAATATATGAATCACCACATAAGACGTGGAGGTGAGGCCTTATTCTAGGATGGGGCCCTAGCCAGCTCCTTCAATTACTTATGACTTCAGCCCAACATTGACTCTTGAGTATCAATGGCAAAATAGGAATAAAATAATCTATTATGAAAAAGAGCGATGTTATCAATGCCGCACTAAAACTATGTTTAAGCCCCTCTTTTTATTTTATTTTAAAATTAAAAATGTATAAAAAATGAACATGAATATGACAATTTAACTGTTTTCATTTTTTTCTTCTCCAAAAGAAAACTTGAATTCCGTAAACTCTATCAATAATCACACTAACCTTTATCTTTTGATTCCGTTACCATCAAATTTTCTCATCATTTTCTGGGAAAAAAATCTAAATAATGACTTAATATTATTTAATGACAGTTAATAACTATTATGTTGACAATATCTGATTTTATATTATTAAGAAATTTAAAATGGCAAACAATGATGATATTTGAAGGTTCCACATGTTTCTCATTTACTTGTATAATCAATTATATTCCAAATTTAGAAAGTTGAAAATTATTATTTCAAAGGAAACTGTAAATATTATTAGTTTTATTTTTATTTTTTTGTTATTATTCTCGACTATATTAATTAAGAGAGTCTTTCATTTTTGTAATTATATTTTGAATTGTTAACATCAGTATTCTAAAAATTAAATAAAAATGATATGACATTGCTTTATAACTTTTTTCTCCCTCTATCTTGTGGGATTTTTGCCGGCTTACACCATTTTCTCAAGTTCGCTAATCTTAACCTCAGATGGTGCTCATTCTCTTCTAGTCATTGTGTTCGAATATAAATGCCCAACATAGGATTTCTTTAACCATGATTATGATGAAATTAATAACTATTTTATTATTTTAATAGTTCATTAGTTATAATTACAGTATTACACTTTGATCATTTGATGTACAAATATCTCTAAGCTATTGTAATCCTCGAATTTCAGACCATTGAAATTCGTTGCAACGTCTCCTGTAATTAAGATTTTTCATTATTGTTCTAATCACATCATATTAAGGGAGATTAACACTGTGACCCCCTTCTTTTGGTTGAAGTAACACTCTGCCCCCCACTTTTGGATAAGTAACATAGACAACTCCAGATTCTAACTGCCGTTAAAGAATCTGTTAAAAAAATTACACTGTAACCCCCCTCTTTTGGCTAAACTACATTCTAATCCGCACTTCTGGATAAATAACATAAACACCCCAGATTCCATCTACCGTTAGAGAATTGAGTAAATTTGATACTGTATTTGATTTATCATTGCATTGTACACATGTTAAATAATACTCTATTTAATAAAAGATTGTATTATAGTGTATTAATTTTTTATTCTAAATTAAAATAATTAACAATCAAAATCATATAGATTTTTAATTAACAAATTCATAAATTCAAATTAATAATTATTCTAAACTTTAATAAATTTAAATTTTTATTTATAAAAAATATTAAAAATATTTAGCTAAATATGCAAACACATAAATATGCAATTAACTATTTTAATTATTTTTAATATTTAATTGTTTCAATTAAATTTTATTTAATGTAAATAATATATTTAATTTTATAATCTCTCTCTCTCTCTCTCTACTTTCCCTTTCTTTTCGTCTCTTGTTGCTTCAAGACTCAAGTTGCAGAGTCTTTACTTTCCCTCAACTGCTATACCACTAAGCAGTTGAAGTTGATTTGAAAAAAAAAATAGAAAAAATATTTGTGTACTGCTTCGGTTTTTTATTGATTAATCTACAATAGGTTGTTTCAGATATGAAAATGAGCTACCATGTGAGAGTTTTGCTCGTTCTTGTGTTTGCAAATAAGATATATGAACCCATATTGACTTCTTTATTTATTAGATTTTTAGTTTTTGTATAAAATATAATTTTTGATTGTTTAATTCTTATTCTTTCAACTTACTGACATCATAACAACTTTTTTTTTAATTTACGTCAATAGAAAGCTTCACAATATAAAATTTTTAATGAATAAGATAAATAAGGGTAGTTAAGTCTTTACACAAGAGCTTCTAGCTAGGATAATAGATTCTCTAACGGCAGATGGAATCTGGGGGTGTTTATGTTATTTATCCAGAAGTGCGGGTCAAAATGTGGTTCAGCCAAAAGAGGGGGATCACAGTGTAATTTTCTTAACAGATTCTCTAACGACAGTTAGAATCTGGGGGTGTCTATGTTACTTATCAAAAAATGGGAGACAAAATATTACTTCAACCAAAAGAAGGAGGTCACAATGTTAATCTCCCATCATATTAATTACTTCAGTATTGCATATATGACCTAAAATCACATCATACTACACACTTGTCTAGTTTGCATAAACGATTTAATTTTTGTATGGGATATGTTTGTATGTCTGCTATTATTCTCATGCTACTTTTTTCAACATGGGAAATTGTTTACTCATATACATACGCACATATATATCATAGACGAGTGAAGAAGAAAATTTATTCATTCCACGGGAAAAAAAAAAAAAAAGAAACGACGAGACTGAGATAAATTATTAGTGTCCAACTTGAAAAATACACATTTACCTGTCATCAGATTTAATTGTTACTTTCCAATCTCAATCTTTAATCCAAAGATCCATTTTCGAAAGACTCCCCGAATTTCCATGTCCCGGTTGTAAACTATTTTTGCAATTATGCAACACATTAGGAGGCAGAGGCTCAATGAAATCAAACAAGTGGAAATAGCAAGCCCTGGCGAGGGTGCCAACACAGCATATGTGCCTGTGACAAATGCTATCACCATTGCTCCCGTCGCCGACAGCATAAGGTGTTCGGCTACAAGGAATAACTTCGCTAAGTTCCGATATGGCTTGTATGACATGACGAAATATACAAACACAGCAGAAAGGGAGAGGATTAGGGCTATAGAGTCTGTTATAACAAATGCTTGAAAAGCTGAATTTCTAATTAGAGTTGCTGTTCCTTTGTTGTGGCCAGTTGCGCTTTCATAACCGCCAGGCAAGGTGAAACCTGCTGTGAAGGTTACAGTTGCAATGAGTGCAGCCACTTGTAAATGTGAGTTAAATTAAAATATATCAGCACTACCGAAAGTTGTCTTTCTCTTGTTCTTCTGTCAAATTTTACTTTTGCTTTTTTTAAGAAGAAATTATCATTGCTGTCCACCATATGTGTTGGCAACTTTGTTAAAAGTTGGCGATTAATTGAGAAACAATTCATTATTTTGTCCAAAAAGAAATGTTACTCTTGGTTAATTACTGCATGTTGTGACTATGCCAACGCTAGCCATTTGATTTGGGAAAATCACAACAAAAAGCAGACTTCATGACGTTGATGAAAATTCTATATATATATATATATATATATATATATCTTAAAAAGTCTTATTAAAACTAATAATAAGTAAGCATCTTTTTACCCAAATTGTAGCATGTTGCCTTTGATACTGGTTTTGTGGTATTTAGAATCGATTCTGGCGGTTCATCACGTGAAGGTGGTATTTTAATTTATTACTACCTTAACGTACGTAAATATTAAGCAATTCTAAAACGAATATTAATATAAAAGGAATATTAAGCAACGTGAAGGTGGCAATGTGTCCATAATTTATTAATATAAAAGGGAAAAAAGGAATATAACACGAAAGTTGTTTTTATCTCAATCTTTTGTCAACTTTCACTTTTCCTTTTGTTTTTTTTTTTAAAGAAGAAATTATCCTTGCTGTCCACCTTATGTCTCGGCAACTTTGTTAAAAATTGGTGACTAATTAAGAAACAATTCATTATTTTGTCAAAAAAGAAATATTACGCTTGTTTAATTATTGCCCATCTTGTGTGACTATGACAACGCTAGCCATTTGATTTGAGAAAATCACAACAAAAAGCAAACTTCACAACCTTGATGGAAGTTCTAAATATATCCTGAAAAATCTTATTAAAACAGATAATAAGCAAACCTTGTTTTACCCAAATTGTAACACGTTGCTTTGACACTGGCTTGGTGATATTTAGAATCGATTCTGGTGGTTCATCACGTGAAGGTGGTATTCTAATTTGTTCCTAGCTTAACCTACGTAAATATTAAGCAATTCTAAAACGAATATTAATATAAAAGGAATATTAAGCAATGTGAAGGTGGCAATGTGTCTATAATTTGTTAATATAAAAGGAATATTAATTAATTGCTTGACATGAATTAGTACAATTATATATCTAATTGTAGATATCATAATATATTGTAATTGGTCTTACAAAATTAATTAGCAATGCATAGATAAAAACATAATAGATCATTAGATGATTGTAATAATATTTACAACCCTGTACCTGTAATGATCTTTTCAAAATAATGTCAATCTTTACTCTTCTGTTCTGTTTAGCATTTCTAATTGGCTATCGAATAAGTGGTTCACAAGCATACAATGAAAAAGATGATGGCATGGCAGTTATTAATTTTACTGCACCAGTTTTGAATGCCATTAGAATAAATAATGACAAATAGCTTTGTGATCAGGAGATAAATTGTTTGAAACAAATTAAGAAATAATTAACCTGTCCTTGGTGGTCTGAACATATATATGACTCACGTGCAAGCCAGATTATCATATAAAGATAATTAATGAGTTACGGAAACCTTATTAATCACTTTCTACTCTAGTCGTAAAATCTTTCATTCTCTCGAACGTTCACGAACAGTTTTCATTACTAGCTACTGTCGACGTTGCTGTAACCAAGAAGGATGGCCGAAGGTGTTGTGTCTGAAATTGCTGTGAAACTCGCGGAAGTGTTGGGATCCCAAGTTTTCCAAGAAATCAAATCGGCCTTTGGAGTTCAAGATGAGATTGAGAAGTTGAGAGACACGGTTAGCACTATCAACGATGTACTCGCTGATGCTGACAATGCGCCGGTGACAGAATTGCTTCGAAGGCTCAAAGATGCATTATATGATGCAGATGACTTGCTGGACGATTTTGCCACTCAATTTAAGCAGCGGGAGACGATGACTGGCAACAAAATGAAAAAAGAGGTACGCATTTTCTTCTCCAGATCAAACCAGCTTGCATATAGTCTTAAGATGGCTCACAAAATTAAGGCTGTTCGGGAGAATTTAGAAAATATCAAAAAGGACAAGGAGTTCTACAATACTTTTAAGACTTCTGTTGAGAAACCAGTGGAGAATAGATCAGAAAGAGAGGAAACACACTCCCGTATGCCAGAATTGGTTATTGGGAGGGACGACGATAAGAATAAAATTATAAAATTTTTATTAGAATCAAATGATACTGAAAATGTTTCTCTCATCCCCATAGTCGGCATGGGGGGATTAGGAAAGACCACACTTGCTAAACTTGTATACAATGATGAGCAAGTCCAAAGACATTTTCAGTTAAGAATGTGGGTGTGTGTCTCAGATCAATTTCATGTGAAAGCGATTGTTGAAAATATCATAGAATCTGCAACTAATGAAAAACCCAAAAATCTTCAAATGGAACAATTGCAAAAACGTCTTCATGAAGAAATTGATGCAAAAAAGTACTTATTAGTTTTGGATGATATATGGAATGAGGATCCTATGAGGTGGGCTCAATTGAAAGATTTGTTAATTCATGGCATAAGAGGTAGTAAAATATTGGTAACTACTCGAAGTCATGTAGTTGCTAATATAATTAACAAGCATTTATATTATGACTTGAAAGGGCTAGATAAAGACAAGTCTTGGTCATTGTTTAGTCAAGTAGCATTTGAATACGGGATAGTGCCTGAAGATTCAAAGCAGCTAGTCAAAATTGGGAAGGAGATTGTTGAAAAGTGTGGAGGAGTTCCCCTTGTCATAAGCACGATAGGAAGCACACTTTATACTGACATCACAGAAGATCATTGGTCAAGTGTTAGGGATAATGAAATGTTTGAAATAAGTAAAAAAAATGGTGGTATTTTACCAATACTTAAATTCAGTTATGATCAGCTACCTTCACACTTGAAACAGTGTTTTGCCTATTGTTCATTGTTTCCAAAAGATTTCAATTTTAAGAGGCAAAAATTGATTTCTCTATGGATGGCGCAAGGGTTTCTTCAATCATCAAAAAAGGACCAATATCTAAAAGATGTTGGTAATAAGTATTTTATGAATTTACTTATGAGGTCATTTTTTCAGGATCCAGAATATGATGATCATGGTAATGTAATCACTTGCAAGATGCATGATCTTATGCATGATCTTGCAGAGTTGGTTGCAGGATTAGAGTGCACCAGGACAACGTTCAACAAAGACTATAGTGTTAATAAAAGATGTCGTCATTTATCACTTGATTGTGGTGATGTAGATGCATTATGGAAATTTCCAAGAGTATTGCTTAGAGAAAAACAAATAAGAACATTACTTTTGTTTGGATCATGTGATGATCATAAATGGAATGATCATTATAAAATCTTATCAAGTTATAGCTACTTGCGTGCCTTGGATTTTAGCTATTTTGATTTTAAAATGTTGTCAGGCAGAATTGGTGAATTGAAACATTTAAGATATCTTAGTCTCTCTCTAAATTTTGCAATTGAAAAACTGCCAAATTCCATATCAAAGTTAAAGAATTTGGAAACATTAGACCTGCATAAATGTTGGAGTCTTCAAGAATTACCTAGAGGTATTGGAAAAATGGTGAACCTCAAAGACCTTATAATCAAAGGGTGTAAGTCTTTGATTGGATTGCCGCATGGACTGGGGGCATTGACTAGTCTAGAAACTTTATCATTTTTTATAGTACCAAAGAGAAATAAGAGGGACTACAGGAAATATGGTGCGCTGGAGGAATTATGTGGATTAAAGAACTTGAGGGGAAATTTGGAAATTTTAGATTTAAAAAACGTGGATAATGCCTGGCAAACGAAATATTTGGAACAGATGCAATTTCTTCGATTTCTAAGATTGGATTGGGACTATGAGAGTGAAGGTGAAACAGATCGCTTTCACGAAATGGTGTTAGAAAGTCTGAAACCACATCCAAATTTGAGAGAAATAAAAGTAGAAAGTTTTAAGGGTGTGAGGCTTTCTAGTTGGCTCTCCTCCATCACAAATATAACTTCAATCACTCTATTCTCTTTTGAGAGATGCCAATATATCCCACAATTGGATGAATTACCTCATTTAAAGAGTTTGGATCTTCAGTTTCTATATGATCTGGAGTACCTTTCAGAGAAAGCAACTAATTCTTCTTCCACATTGTCAACTGCATTCTTTCCATCGCTTAAGGAACTCACACTCTATGACTGTCCTAAATTAAAGGGATGGTGGAGGAGAGATGATGACGATGATGGAGCAATAAATCAGAAATTGCCTTCGTTTGCTTGTCTTTCGGTGTTAGTAATCAGGGGATGTCCCAATCTGACTTCCATGCCATTGTATCCATCTATTGAAGAAGTAGGTCTATATGGTAGCAGTTGGAAGGCGTTGCAGCAGACAATGATGATGGTGAATAGCATGGTGGGACCATCAAATTCCACTAGCTTTTCTGCCCCACTCTCCAAATTGAAATCTCTGAAAATGTGCTCAGTTGATGATTTAGAATCTCTACCAGAGGAAGTGCTGCAAAAGCTCCCTTCTCTTGTGGATATGAAGATCGCTTCATGCCGAAGCCTTTCTCATCTGTTTAAAGGCATAAGATATCCATTGTTCAATGAATTACCTTCTTTGAGGAGTTTGCATCTTTATGACTTGGATAATCTGGAGTACATTTTTGACAAACCAAGTAACAGTTGTTCTTTCATACCGTCAACAACATTCTTCCCATCACTTAAACAACTCACACTCGAATATTGCTATGAATTAAGGGGATGGTGGAGGAGAGATGATGAAGCAACAGAACAAATGACAGAGTTGCCTGTGTTTTCTTCTCTTTCCAAATTGGAAATAAAATTCTGCCCCAAACTAATTTCCATGCCATTGTATCCATCTCTAGAAGAACTGTATTTGTGCGAAACCAGCTCAAAGCCGCTGCAACAGACGATGATGATGATGAAGAATAGTGTGGGGCCATCAACTTCAGCTTCCTTCAGCTTTTCTAATTCTGCCCCTCTCTCCAAATTGAAGTCCTTGAATATAAGTCATGTAAATGATTTAGAATGCGCACCAGAGGATGGGCTCCGAAACCTCACTTCTCTTATGGATATGGAGATCTATTTTTGCCCGAGACTTTCTCAACTGTTTCAAGGTATGAGATTTCTCACCTCTCTTCAAAATCTGGAGATTAGAGGTTGCAAAGAACTAGAGTACTTGGCGAATGAGGGGGGTAACGATGACATGAAATGGCAAGGCCTTAGCAGCCTTTGTTCTTTAATACTCGATGGCCTTCCGAAATTGGAGTCTCTCCCCACAAATGAGCTTCAGTTTGTTAATTCTCTACAGCATCTCTGGATTAGCGATTGTGAACATTTGAAGGCTCTACCCGGGCGGACCTTCACCACTCTACAAGATCTCTATATCAGGGATTGTCCAAATTTGAAGGCTCTACCGGAGTCGATGTGCAATTTAACTTCGCTGTATATCTGCGCATGTCCCCAGTTGTCAGAAAATTGGAGATATATCGAGGGAAAGGATTGGCCGAGGATTGCTCACATTCCAAATATTAAAATTGATGGGAAAGATATTCAAAAGAAGGCCGCTACGTGTTAAATTCTGGAAGAGGTTGGTAGTTGTCTTCCGATTTATGAATCAGTCATTTTTAAATTCCTTACTTGTATCGTTTTTTCTTTCTTTTATCTCACACTTGTTATGTTATTATCGTGCAGGATGCAGATGTAGATGTTGGATGCAAACGTTTGAGATTAATTTCTAACTAATTGCATGATACTTTTCTTGCCTCTTCATTAACTTCTAATTATGCATTAGGTGAGTTCTCATACAAAATGTATTTTGAATAATAAGTTGACATTCAATTTCTCAATAAATTAACAGATGGTAGTTGGTAAACTATGATTTCAGATTTGCTGGCCTTTGTCTTTTTGAGCATGTTGCAGCTCCTTTCCTTTAACACCAAGAAACAGGTTCCGAGACAGGGAGAGATCAGGCAAATTTCTGTTCAAACTTCATAGAATTAGGAGAATAAAAGTTTGTACTGTTTCTTTCCATATATAATATTTTCTGTCAACTCTCTTTTACCATGGATTCTTTTCGTTATTTCAGTTGTTAGAGAAATATCTCGTTGCAACTGAGAAGCTAGAGGCTGTGGCAAGCTTGATATATTTAAGAAGAAGGTTGTCTTGCATTGCAAAGGTTGTAAGGGCCTGAAAACATTACTCGGCTTCAACATAACTTAATGTTGACGATTCTAATTGTAATGTAGATGATTAAATTTCATAAAATTGAAATCACTGTTGTTGGGCTTGATACGCAGCCACTCTGTTTCATTGAGACTAATTGTGTTGGCTAGTCTTCACTTATTGTCACTGGCCTACAATATTTACTCACATAACAAGTAAATTTTTATGCTCGGACACCTGATGCATCAGAATACTCAGTGGACACAAACTGGAATTTAGCAATTTTTGGCAGCACAACAAAGTTTCGGGGCAAATCAATCCTGATATGCAACTAGGACTTCACTCTAATGTAAATATTCTGTTGTTCAGACATTCCTATATATAACATTTCCATATATTGCCATGCTATATTTAATGCTATATATTTAACTTGTTGAGCATTGAAAAGGGAAATTGTTTGTATAGGGCAATATCTAATAAATCCTTTTGTTTTGTTTTTCTAGAATCTGAGTATGAAAGAAATTGTTATAGAGAAACCATAATTGACGATTGTGCGAAGGCTCAAGATTACAGCAATCTGTTGCTATAGTCTCTCAACTATGTTGAGGTGCTGAAGAGTTAAAAGCTACTTCTGTTGCAAAGGCTCTTTTATTCAACTTGTGCGAGTATTTAATTCCTAAGCGGATATGCCTGCTACTGCATATTTTTTTGGTAAATGAACATCTCCTCTGTGAAAGGTCTGCAATGTCAGGGGACTTCGGAGGAATGTTTTTCTTCTTTAACAGGTTGGTGCTTGCCTTCAGATTATCAATTAGCCATTCTTGTTATCCTTATTCTTATTTCTATCGCATTTCCTTATGAATCAAACATTATCTGTTATGTTATTATCCTGCAGAGCCCTACCTGTGGGAGATGCAAACAGCAAATGTTTGGGATTTATACGCAACTAATTGGAAGGTACTTAATTTTTGCATTTGTATGATGCAAAATTTTGTCAGATGGTTGTATATTGGATTCCTTACTTGAAATCTATACGTTTCTACGTATGTAAAATTCTTATGATTGAAATGATGCAGGTTGGCTTGGATTGAAATAAAGAGTGCAAAATGCTCACTTTACAGACCAAAAAAAAACTAAGTGATGCAGAGCCGTAGCCCTTCTCTTCGTCTGATTTCCCTGAATTCATCATGGCTGCTTGAAGGCTGGCGGGATCCACACATCTTTAATAAGACAAGTAACTCATACTTGTTGAAATAATTTTTCTTTTTCAATTTCATCCCTTTGGGAAATTGATCAAGCGAATTTCTTATCCACATCTTTTACAACTTTACGGTTTTCCTTTTAGGATTTCCTAGTTGATATACTGTACAACTTACCAACAAAATTAACAATTATGCAGCCAATCAACCAATACTGTAGTCTTTGCTCTTTTTGTGCATTTGTGTTTGAAGATTACTTAAACTATTTCTTTTTTATATTTTGGCATCATAAAGCAAGTTATTCAATGCTGGTGTGTTGGATTCCCGGAGAGCCTCACAATCTTTCTGCAAATGTCACATCAGGTGGGAATTTCTGAATTTTGTCATAAATGAAAAGAGAGACGTAGATCCTTGAATTTAGCATCATTGTATTTCACAAGGGTCATAACAATATCTAAAATTCCCTGGAGGCTTATCCACTTATGTCTTTTTGTTAGTATTGATATGTTCCCATAAGTATGTGCTAATTTCATTATATATGCCATTGGTGGACAGGAAGGCAAACCCCATATATTTTAAGCCTTCTAAAAATCTTTTTATCGCATGATTTGAATTCATTTGGCTATTTCTCTAATTTTTTTTTCTTTTCTTTTTTTTTTTTTTTTTACCAAGTTCATTTTGAGAGTTAGTACATTATAAAATGCACCTTCATGAAGAACATTTATCATCTTTATTTTAAAAGAGCTGCTTTTGACCTCTACTGCGCTGAAATTCTAAAAAGTTTTATTTTTCTCAATGGTTTCAGTCATTTTCAAAATATTGGTCTGCAGATCTCAATGCAAGGTGCATAATCAGAGCGAGCATTATAGCTGTGTAACAATATGGGAGATTTTGGGGGACTGCAGGCAGATGGATGATCACTGTTTGAGTTGTTGATGAGGTACGTACGTATATCAAGGTCAGCATTTTTTACTGATATAAAAAACTTGTAGATTTATGTTTTCTCCACTTGCTGAGCTTTAGTACCTCCGGGGGAAGATATCCCTATGGTCACCATAAAATTGCTTTTGATGAGCGGAGTAGATACATGTATTTCATTGTTTAATTTGACTAATTGTTGGAAGATTTAAAATATTTGAATTACTAAGATAAGCATGCTTTGTTTATTGTAGATATTATTTGTTAGTGTATTTAAGCTTATCTGTTTTTTAAATTTATATTTTATCAGATTAGGTTTAGAGATTATCAGATTAGAATTTGATAATTATCTGATTAGAATCTGATGCCTATATATATTGTATTGGCCTCTGCCTCAAATGTACTGAAATATACAGAAATACTCATATTTGTGTTTATGGTATCAGAGCCAGTTTTGGCTCTTAGGTTTATTTCTTAGCAGTATATATTTTTTTATAAGATGTCTTCATCTGGTGATGTCAAATCTGGTTCGGCATCTGGTTCTGGTTCTGGTTCTGGTTCTAGTTCTACAGCAAATCAGCTAGAAGAACAGACTTATTTCCATGATAATCCTTCTCTGCAGATCACCACTCATAAACTGAACGGATTGAACTATCTTCAATGGTCTCAATCCGTAAAGATGTTTATAACTGGGCGGGGAAAAATTGGCTACTTGACTGGAAGTATAGAAAAACCTACAGAAAAAAATCAATCGGCCTTTTTCACTTGGGAAACGGAGAACGCCATGCTAATGGCTTGGTTAATCAACTCAATGGAGCCTGTTATTGGTCAGACCTATCTCTTCCTCTCTACTGCCAAGGAGATATGGGATGCTGTGGCTGAAACCTATTCTTATAAAGGCAATGCAGCTCAAATTTTTGAGATCAAAACTCGACTTAAGGACGATAAGCAGGGGGATGGTGATGTTACCAACTATTACAATCGCATGAAGGGTCTGTGGCAGGAAATAGACCAATATTGTGAGGTTGAATGGGAGTGTCCTGGAGACAGCGCTCGCTATGCAAAATTGTTAGAGAAGGAGCGTGTTTATGAGTTCCTTGCTGGACTTAATTCTGAATTTGAGGAAGCCAGGGGGAGAGTGCTTGGAAAAGAACCACTTCCATCATTAAGAGAAGTGTTTTCTTATATCCGGAGGGAAGAAATAAGGAAGAATGTGATGATGGGTGGATCTCGTATGAATAATACGTTGAATACCTCAGCCTTGTTGACTGAAGTACCTACGAAAGCCATGATTGGAGGAGCACAACAACGTACAAACAGGAAAGGAGACGATCGTAGCACTCGAATATGGTGTGACCATTGTAATAAACCACGACACACTCGAGAAACATGTTGGAAACTTCATGGGAAACCTGCTAATCACAACTCTAGAAATTTTAGAGGTGTTGATAAAGGTTTCAATTCCAATAAAGCCTTCCAGGTTGAACAAAACAATGGTGAAAAACCTGCTGAATCCAGTGACATAAACCCTCAAATATTTACCAAGGAACAACTTGAGGTGCTCAACAGGTTTCTTACTCAATCTTCAAAAAATTCAACTCTTTCTTCTTCCTGTGCCATAGCCCAGCAAGGTAATTTCATCACTGCCCTAAATTCTAAAGTCAGTAAAACTCCTTGGATAATTGATTCAGGAGCGTCGGATCATATGACTAGTGACTCGAGATTATTTTCGTCATATATTCCTAATTCTGGTATTCAAAAAGTTCGTATTGCAGATGGATCACTATCTTCCATTGCAGGAATAGGGTCAATTCCTCTTTCCAAAGAATTAACTTTAACATCTGTTCTTCATGTTCCCAATTTATCTTGCAATTTGTTTTCCATAAGTCAATTTACTAAAAGTCATCATTGCATAGCTAAATTCTTTCCAACTTATTGTGAATTCCAGGATATGGATTCGGGGAGGAAGATTGGCAGTGCTAGAGAAGTGAATGGACTGTACTACTTTGAAGATGATGTGCTTCTAGAGGGACAAGCCAAAGTGGTGAATAAAAATCCTTCTATGTCAGATGAAATTATGTTATGGCATTTCCGTTTAGGACATCCTAGTTTTCCGTATTTGCAAAAGTTGTTTCCTTCACTGTTTAAGAATAATAATCCCATTCAATTTCAGTGTGAAGTTTGTGAACTATCTAAACATCAAAGATCTCCCTTCCATATTCAGCCCTACAAAAAATCTGCACCTTTTATTTGTGTTCATAGCGATATTTGGGGGCCTTCCCGTGTCTCTAATCTTTCAAATACACGTTGGTTTATTACTTTTATTGATGACCACACCAGATTATGTTGGGTTTATCTTTTAAAAGAAAAATCTGAAGCCGCTTCTATTTTTCAACAATTTTATTTCATGGTTAAAACACAATTTGGGGTCAATATCAATATTTTAAGAACTGATAATGGGAGAGAGTATTTTTCATCAATATTGGGAAAATTTCTTTTACAAAATGGGATAATCCATCAATCCTCGTGTGTTGATACCCCGCAACAAAATGGGATTGCGGAGAGAAAAAACCGACACTTACTTGAGGTAGCTAGGGCACTTATGTTTACAAACAGTGTTCCTAAGCATTATTGGGGAGAAGCTATTCTCACTGCCTCCTTCTTAATTAACCGAATGCCTACAAGAATACTTGGCTTCCAAACACCTCTCCACACATTTACTAAACTTTATCCTCATTCAAAATTATTTTCGTCTATCCCTCTTAGAGTTTTTGGATGTGTAGCCTTTGTTCATGTTCATTCTCACCTAAGAGGCAAGTTAGATCCTAGGGCAGTCAAGTGTATTTTTCTAGGTTATTCCCCTACTCAAAAAGGATATAAGTGTTATGATCCTGTCACTAAGCGCATTTATGTGAGTTTTGATGTTACTTTCTTTGAAAGACAATCTTTTTATCCCAAAACTTCACTTCAAGGGGAAAGTTTAGGAGAAGATCAATTTTGGCAACCAACTTTTCCAATAGCAGTTGAGCCTAATTTAATCACAAAACCAGGAACAACACACATGCCATTGACAGAAATCTGTCCAGTAACTGAGACTCATCAACAACCCAGGTTCCGTGTCTACTCTAGAAGGCAACAACATCAAAAAGGGACAGGACAAGTCCAGGAACAAGCACCAACAACAGAACCTACCCCGAGTTCACAATATCCAATATCTCAAGGTAATTCTAACCCTTCATCTCAAAATGATCTTGACTTACCAATAGCTCTTCGAAAAGGGACTCGTTCTTGTACACTTCATCCACTCTCTAAGTTTGTATCCTACCATCGTGTCTCACAATCCTATAAGGCATTTCTTTCTAATATTTCTAGCATAGAAATACCTAAATCTGTGCAGGAAGCATTGACTATACCCGTTTGGAAGGCTGCTGTTTTGGAAGAAATGAGGGCACTGCAGAAAAACAAAACCTGGAATTTGATAGAGTTGCCAAAGGGAAAAATACCTGTTGGTTGTAAATGGGTTTTTACGGTTAAACATAGAGCTGATGGCACTGTTGAAAGATACAAGGCAAGGTTGGTTGCGAAGGGGTACACCCAAGCATACGGGATTGATTACCTAGAGACTTTTGCTCCGGTTGCTAAGATGAATACAGTTAGAATTATTCTCTCACTTGCAGCAAACAAAAACTGGTCACTTCACCAATTGGATGTAAAAAATGCCTTCCTTAATGGAGAACTAGCAGAAGAGGTGTATATGCAAATACCACCTGGTTTTGAAGAAGCATTCGGAAAGGAAAATGTGTGCAAACTGCAGAGATCATTATATGGCCTAAAACAATCACCACGAGCATGGTTTGACAGATTTTGTAAGTCAATTCGTTGTGCAGGTTATTCTCAAAGTCAGGCTGACCATACTATGTTCTTTAAGCATTCATCTGCAGGGGGAGTTACTGTATTGATTGTGTATGTAGATGACATCATTTTAACCGGAGATGATGAAGCTGAGATTCGAAGACTTAAAGGTGTATTAGCAAAAGAATTTGAAATGAAAGACCTTGAACCTTTACGGTACTTTCTAAGCATGGAAATAGCTCGATCTAGCAAAGGGATAGTTGTTTCACAAAGGAAGTATACGATTGATTTGCTGAAGGAAGTTGGAATGCTTGGATGTAAACCTGCTGATATTCCTATTGATTTTAACCATAAAATTGGACTATTAGAGGCAGGAAAATCTGTGGATAGGGAGAGATATCAGAAATTAGCGGGAAAGCTCATCTATTTGTCTCACACAAGACCTGACATAGCTTTCTCGGTAAGTGTAGTGAGCCAATTTATGCACTCACCAAAAGAAGAGCATTTGGAAGCTGTATACAGAATTTTGAGATACTTAAAACGAACTCCAGGGAAAGGATTGCTGTTTAAGAAAAATGAAGCAATAGAAGTTGAGGCATTCACAGATGCTGATTGGGCTGGTTCGGTTAGTGATAGAAGGTCAACCTCAGGCATTTGTACATTTGTTGGAGGAAACTTGGTAACATGGCGAAGTAAAAAGCAATCAGTGGTGGCTCGAAGTAGTGCTGAAGCAGAGTATCGAGCAATTGCTCAAGGGATGTGTGAACTCTTATGGTTGAAACGATTACTGGAGGAATTGAGGATAACAACTAAAGGTCCAATGAAGTTGTTTTGTGATAGCAAGGTAGCAATAAGCATAGCAAATAATCCTGTGCAACATGATAGAACAAACCATATTGAGATTGATAGACATTTCATTAAGGAGAAGTTAGAGAGCAAGGTTATTTGTATGTCATATATTCAGTCAAGAGACCAGTTAGCTGATATCTTCACGAAGGGTTTACCTAGACAAAGTTTCGAATCTATAGTTAGCAAGCTGGGATTATTAGACATTTTTAAGCCAGCTTGAGGGGGAGTGTTGAAAGATTTAAAATATTTGAATTACTAAGATAAGCATGCTTTGTTTATTGTAGATATTATTTGTTAGTGTATTTAAGCTTATCTGTTTTTTAAATTTATATTTTATCAGATTAGGTTTAGAGATTATCTGATTAGAATTTGATAATTATCTGATTAGAATCTGATGCCTATATATATTGTATTGGCCTCTGCCTCAAATGTACTGAAATATACTGAAATACTCATATTTGTGTTTACTAATTAATTTTGAATTATTTACATTCAAGTTAGAAAGTTCGGAACAAAGTTTGGAGAATGATGAGAATAAAATTAAGTCTGGTTGTGTTTGTTCGAATAAATTTCTCCATCGATACTGCTTAACAGTAACTTTCTTTATATTATTTGGACTGGCATTTCTTTAGATTGATTATTTGCACTAACTTATTTTACTCTTATCTTAAATTTTTTGTGAAATTTCTTGCTGCAATTGATAATCTGGAGGCCATGGGCTGCAGGAGATCTGATATATCCAACAGCAAGGTTGTCTCGCATTGGAAAGGTTGTAGGAGTCTCCTTTCTCTTGTGATACAATATTAAAGTTGGTGCTTCTTCTTATTTTTCTCTTTACATCTCATATTTCATTGCAGTATTGTATTGGATGTCAGTTTTGAAGCTTTATAAAGTCACACAAATTTCTTATTCTTTCTCTACTTCAATGCTTTGCATGTTATTAACTGGAAAAGAAATTATGGTTCTTCAATATGTTTCTCACCTTTTGTTTTCATTTTTCCCCTATAACAAAAACTTGAGTTGACAAGGTGAAGCGTCAGAATACTTGGATCCTATGAGACAAAAAGCATAATCTAGCAATTCCTGGGGGCATAACTGTATATTGGGGGGAATCAGTCCTGACAATCTGCAGCAAGGAGCTTGCTTTCATGTAAATATTCTCTGCCTATTGTTGGTCATTTATCACTATTACATTATGATGTCTGGTCTAAGATATTTACAGTATTATAGTTAATCACTCAATTAATTTAACTGGTTGAAAATTGAAAAAAAAAATGTTCAGAATGATCTAGCTGTTTTTGTGCAGAAGAGTTTTCGAAGGAAGGATGCCAAGATGAAATGGAAGTTGAGATTATGCAAGGGCTCAAGTATCCCTGCAATCTGCTGCAGTAGACTCTCAAGTCGCAAGGATGGTACAGCACTGAAGAGTTGAAAGCTTCTCTTGCTGCAAGGACCATCTTTTCAACTTGGCAAGTCTTTAATTCCTATGGGTTATGCTGGTGGATTTCTTGTTCAATTAATCGAGCCCTGCTTCTACATTGGACTGACACCAAATATCTGGCACTTCCATTTGCATGATTTGTGTAAAATGTTATGGAATCTTAAGCAATCCCTTCTGGACCCAGTCAACAAATGAATATTCTGCATCATAATCTGCTGATCCGCAGTTTGACTATTATTTCCATCTGCGGTTGGCTAAAAACTTACACTGTACTGGATCAATTAATGGATTCATTTTTGCCATGCTGTAATAATGGTTAGCAGTTTTGAACTGATTTGTAACTTCTGATGTGCCTTCCTCCTGAAAGGGGCTTATGTGCTTTAGTAGTTCTAAACTAATTTGTAACTTTTGGTGTTTCTTCCTTTCATTTTGATATCATTATTGAAAGATAATGTATGAATTCATAAGTTTACTTTGATATCATGGAGGGCTAGGTTTTATAGATTTTCCATCGCTTGTGACAGATGCTAATTTTAAGTTACCAGTAATATAACGGTTATATAGTCGCAGAAGATTATAATGGATGATTGTAGTCGTTTAAAATGGCTGCAGAATTCAGTTGCCTGCTTCATATCTTTGGGGTAGCTCAACATTTCAAACGCCCTCATAGAAACATTACTGAAAATATTTGCAACCTTGGTTTCCTATCTCTAATAAAATTCTTTTGTCAATGACTGGGAGGTCTTTAATAGATTGAAATCTTATGGTTGTGATGGTGAGGGTTGGCTTGGGTCAACATATAAAAGACTTTGGCAAAGTAATTGCTTTATAGAACTAGTGATGCAGCAACATAGCCTTTGTATTTCTCTGATTTCCTTGAATTTGTAATTGCTGATTGAAGGCTTGTGCGAGAGAAGTAATTCAAATGCTTTTTCTGTTTTCAATCTCGGCTCCTTAGGAAATCGATAGAACAAAGTGCTAATTCCCTCTCCTTTTTAACTTCTTTGTTATTCTTTCAGGGTTTGCAAAAGTTGAGCAATTTTTTTCCATGATACAGCAACGCAACAGAACCAACAATCATGCAGGTAATCATACAATCCTAGTCTTTGCTCTTTTTTTGCACTTGTGTCTAATGATTAGGTCAAATTTTAGTTTGTTCTTCATTTATACTAATTTTAGCTACAGAGATAGGCAAGTAACCACCTACACTATATGTTCACCCACATAACAAACACATTGTTTATACTCCAAATTTTCATTTACAGCCCATCTGTTTGTCTGGAAATATTGAATTCCTTAATAATCTTTTTTAAAATATTAAATAAAGGTTTTCTTATTTGTTGTTTTTTTTCCCATAGTATTTCATTCTGTTATTATATTGAATGAATTCAGTGAATCTAATGAGTCAGGTTCGAAGCTTTATAACATCAGAAAGATTTATGGTTCTTTGTGTCACGAGCTTGGAGTTTAGCGCAGCTTGCTCGTGCGGCACTTAGGCAACTTGAACCCGAAGTTGCTAAGTAAGCCTTGCGGATAGCTTGCTTCACTTAAGGAAGAAGCTTGTGGACCGTTGAGCTTAAGAACTTGAAGGCAACAAAAAGAAGAGTAGGAAGAATGGAGACACGTATTGCTTAAACAAGAATACTTTGTATTATACTTGAAAGCTTTACAATGCTTGAATTCGATGAATATGTGGATTTGCTTAGATTAGCTTGGATATCTTACAAATGAGCCTTGGAGGGGTTTTTATAGTGAGTCACCTCCTCCATAACGGCTAGTTAACGGCTATATAATGGCTAGTTTTCTAACGGCTATATAACGGCTAGTTTCCTAACGGCTATATAACGGCTAGTTCCCAACGGCTATATAACGGCTATATTATAACGGCTAGTTGGACAATCTAGAAAATATGTACAATGGATGCCAACTAGCATGCCAACTAGCTAGAGCTTCCGGAAGATGGGCTTGGATTAGGCCAAGCCTTGTGTAATTGGGCCAACTCTAGCAAGGAACTTGGCGGGCCGTAACATTCTCCCCCACCTGATTCCGCAACGTCCCCGTTGCGTCCTTGAAGATGTATCATCGGTTGTGGGCGAGAGGTCTTATGTCGACGCTTCCCTTTTCCGCGCTTGCGTGACCTCCTGGTTGCCTTCGCGGTCTTGGGAGGCATCATTCTGTGAGACACCATAGATGGAGGTTCGGTGTCAAATTTTAACTTGTTTTGATGAACCCCCTGTCTTGGCGATTGTCTCTCCGACATTCTTTGAGCCACAACATCCTTGTTTTCGTCAAGGATGGGCAGAATTTGTGGGCTCTTAGTGACGAGGTTTTCTCCATCGTTGAGCTCCCGAATGGGAGTAAGGAGGTTCGGCTCTTCCTTGATCCCTTGTTCGAATTGTAGTGCGGACATTATCTTCTTCTCGACCTTAGCTACACGTTCTATGCCGACCGTGCATGAATGACCTCCATCGAGGATGCTAAGGGAGTTAGAAGATGGTATGGGAAAGGCATGAGCTTGATCGAAGAATTCCATGCCGAGCACTACTTGGAAATCATCCATAGGAACAATGGAGAAATCAAGCTTATCATTCCACGTGCCAAGTTGGACGGATGTGGCTTTAGACACCCCCACAATTGCCTTGGCAGCTGAGTTTATGGCTTTGATGGCGCCACCTCCCTTGGTGTATTTGAGACCTAACCGTTTGGCCTCTTCTTCGGAAATGAAATTGTGCGTGGCTCCCGTGTCGAGCATTGCACGCACATCTTTGCCGTTAATGGTGGCACTCACATACATTAAACCTTTCTTGGCAGGTGTGGTTTTCTTGAGTGCACCAATGATATGAAGGGAACCCATTTCCGCTTGCGGCTCCTCCTCATGGACACCCCCATCTTGAGTGACAAGAGCATTGAGGGCCTTCCTCTTTGGGCAATCACGAACCCAATGAGGACCATCACAGATGAAGCAAGGGCTTTTAGGTTTAGGGGCATCAAATTTACCTCTATTTGGTGTGTTTCGTTTGTCCCCTCCGAATGTTTTGCGTTCGCCACTTTCCTTGCGAGGATGATGTTTCTCTTCCCCCTCTTTCTCGTGGTTAGGCTTCCTCTCCTTGAATTGGGTAGAGTAATCCACAAGAGATTCGGCTACGGCTATAGCATCATCGAGATTTTGCACGTTGCGCCTCTCTAGTTCAATTCTTGCCCAATCTTTGAGCCCATCAAGAAAATAGAAGAGGGAGTCCTTCTCGGACATGTCCTCAATTTCAAGGATTATAGTAGTGAAGTCTTTAATGTACTCACGGATTGTGCCGCTTTGCTTCAATCGGCGGAGACGACCTCTTGCCTCCTTCTCGGCATTGCTTGGAGAGAAATGCTTCCGAAGTTCTCTCTTTAAATCCTCTCATGTGCGGAGGGAAATGATGCATTTGCCCGCGTCGCTATGCTTTCGACGCCACCAAAGTTGGGCTGCATCACGTAGAAATGTGGGCGCAACACCGATCCTCGAAGCATCATCGTGGGCACATTTAGATTCGAAGTATTGTTCCAAGCCAAAGAGGAAGTTTTCCACTTCCGTTGCATTGCGAGTGCCATGGTACGTGGGGGGAGTAGGCACTTGCATATTTATCAACGCATTACCGCTTGTGTAGGAAGGGCTGGCGCGCTCGCATTGGTGCTTCTCCCATTCAGTGCGAGTTTCCTCTACTTCGGCACGGAGTCCTCGCAACTCTTGTTCCATAAAGACCCGCAAGCTTGTGAGCTCTCGTGTAATGTTACGAAGCTCCTTCTCATAAGCCTTACTAAACTCGTTGATGTTGGACTTTGTGGCTTGGGTTATCTCTCCATATTCCGTCTCTAGACCTTCGAGACGTGTGGAGAGCCCTTCGATCGCATTGTCCATCCCCGAGATAGTTTGTTCAAGGCTTGCAACACGAGGCTCTAAGACTTCCGTAAGTGGAGCTTTAGACTTACCACGCTTTCCTTGTGGGCGTGGTTGTGGAAGAGATTGTTCCTCTCGTCCACGGACTTGCTCCTCCATGTTCATCTCCATGTCGGATGCCATTTGTTCTTATGCTCGAACCGTGCTCTGATACCAACTGTCACGAGCTTGGAGTTTAGCGCAGCTTGCTCGTGCGGCACTTAGGCAACTTGAACCCGAAGTTGCTAAGTAAGCCTTGCGGATAGCTTGCTTCACTTAAGGAAGAAGCTTGTGGACCGTTGAGCTTAAGAACTTGAAGGCAACAAAAAGAAGAGTAGGAAGAATGGAGACACGTATTGCTTAAACAAGAATACTTTGTATTACACTTGAAAGCTTTACAATGCTTGAATTCGATGAATATGTGGATTTGCTTAGATTAGCTTGGATATCTTACAAATGACCCTTGGAGGGGTTTTTATAGTGAGTCACCTCCTCCATAACAGCTAGTTAACGGCTATATAACGGCTATTTTTCTAACGGCTATATAACGGCTAGTTTCCTAACGGCTAGTTTCCTAACGGCTATATAACGGCTAGTTCCCAACGGCTATATAACGGCTATATTATAACGGCTAGTTGGACCATCTAGAAAATATGTACAATGGATGCCAACTAGCATGCCAACTAGCTAGAGCTTCCGGAAGATGGGCTTGGATTAGGCCAAGCCTTGTGTAATTGGGCCAACTCTAGCAAGGAACTTGACGGGCCGTAACATTTGTGTCCTTCAATGCTCTTCATGTCATTTAAGTGAAACAGATATTGGTTAGTGTCATTTTTCATTGTAGCAAAATCCTAGGTTGACAAGGCGTTGCATCAGAATACTTAGCTGAGACTCTAGCAAATTTTGACAACGCAACAATATTTTGGGCCTAATCAGTCCTAGCAATCTGCCGCTAAGGAGCTTACTTGCAAGTAAGTACGGCTTGACTATCCTTCATCACGTATAACTGTTCAATATATTGTCACGTTTGGACCAATATGTTTACAATATTATAGTTAATCAGTCAAATGATTTTAGTTGTTAAAAATTGACAAAAAGAAGATGGATCAAAATGATTTACGGGGCATTGGCTTAAAACTGTTTCTGTTTAGCTGAGTTTAATATGAAGGAAGAATGCCAAGGTAAAATGGAAGCGAAGATTGTGCAAGGGATTAAGATTGCTGCAATCTACTGCAGTAGACTCTCAACTCTCAAGGATGCTGCAGTGCTTAAGAGTTGAAAACTTCTGCTGGAAGAACTATCTTTTCAACTTTGCTAGTCCTTAGTTGCTGTGGGATATGCTGGTGGATTTCTGGTTGAATTGATTGAAGCCACTTGATCAAAAACAAGAATGAAAAATGTGATCTTATTTCATATATTGATCAATCGACGATTATAAAATATCCTAGCAAACCTACTGACATGGCCTTAGACTACACAACCAGCTAGCAGCTCAGTTTCTTAGCTATCCTAAACAATCTTGATTTAACAAACCTTGCTTCTATATTAATGGATCGTTAATTCTGCGCAAGTTAACATTTTTCAAGTATGTTATTGTCATGTTTAATGCAAAAATTCTATTGTATATCCTATTTCATGTATAAACCTTGAATGTAGCGTCATGTTTCGACCAACATATTGACAAACATTATATTCATCAACTTGTTTACTTTTTGTCTAGAAGCTGAATTTTGAAGGAAGATACCAAGACAAAACAGAGTATTTGACGGTTGTACTTGTACAAGGGCTAGCTATCTTTTCCGCTTGTGCAAGTTTTTAAACTCTCAAGGGGATAAGCTAGTGGATTTCTGGTTGAACTGGTTGAACCCCGCCGCGGCATTAATAGGTCGATAAATCTCTGCAAATGAGTTTTATTTATTCTAATAAATAAAGGGCTAGTTGTGAAGTGAGGGGTACTGGTCCTGAAACGGTCTAGCACTTCTATCTGTTAAGATTTCTGGACAATGTTATGGAATCTAGTTTTATGATTCCCTGCTGGACTCATTCAACAAGTGAATATCTTTCATCACTTCAGCTGCTCGGCAGTTCGGATAGCATTTGCAACTCTGGTGGGCTAAACACTTGACCCCCGAGAAGAAATCTTGTAGTTTGAAAGGACACTGTAGTCTGGAATGCTTTCAGTGGACTTAACCCTGAGCAGAAATCCTGATGGTTTAGGCTTGAAACGCCGTGGCCCATTGGCCTTTTCAGCACGTTTATTATCCCCAGTGGTCTCCATACCCTTTGGGAGGTCCATTTCCTCACCGGCCCATATAGGTTACGAAGGCATGGGCTGAAATGACCAAGTTTAGGTTGCAAAAGAGATAGTATAATAATTAATGAATAATATCATATACATAGTTTATTTGTACAATCTATCTTAGATAAATTGGTGTGATAATATGATTATCATTTTATTTATCACATTCTTTTATTTATTTAATATATGCTTTGTTAATAATGTTGTGCTATATCAAGTTACATTACATAAAAAGGTTGTATAAATGGTGGACATATACCATTATATGAAGCAACGTTAAAATTACTTTTTACTTTAGGAAAATTGAAAAAATAGACATAATTAGGGACCCTTGATAAAATTTGGACGCATCTTGAAAAATTTTCATGCCATAGACACTTTCTTAACAAAAAGACTCAATTACCCTTACCCTTATATAATTGAATTTGGAAAAAAAAAAAAAAGAAGTAAACGAAACAAAGAAATCAGTCACTCTTTCGTACACATCACTGTCCAAAACAATCTTCAACAACTGAAGCTAAGCAACAAGATAAAAAAAACTTTCGTTATTCTCTCTCTAAATGGCTTGAAAATTTCAGTAGGTTGTAATGTTTTGATTATTTATTGTTTTGGTAACTGTCATCCGCAGCTTAAAATAGGAGATATGTATGTCAACTAAGATTAGAGATAGTGCGGTTTTTGTCAACATTTGCTGACAATTAGAATTTGTTGTGAGAAAATCTGGTATCGCAGTCGACGGGGAAGAATAAGAGATTTGTCGAGCTACATTGAGTGTCGAGGGGTTGTGTCAGATAGACACTCGACATGTCGGATGGTCATGTCAAGTGTCTAGGGGTTGTGTCGAGTCTAGGATCGAGTGTCGTGATAGTGCGTCGAGTGGAGTGCCGAACATGATGAGTGTCGGATGTAAATTTCGTCCGGTTCGTGTGTTGAGTATATGTGTGTCACGTTAGTTGAACGTCGATCGTCGTGGGTCACGTGTCGAGATAGTTGTTGAGTGTTGAGTGTCGAGTTTCATCGAGCGTTTAGACAGAAATGTCGTTTTTGTGCCTTTTTGTAAGCAATTTTGTAATATTTTTTGTCCACGGACTTATATGATATGTCTCTATCATACAGGATATGGAAACTTTACGCATACTTATTCTATACAATGGTTCTTGGACTATGCAAGAGAATGGTGGTTATTTATATGCCGATGGGAGGGCAAATCCATTGATAATTCGTAGGTCTGCTACCTATAATGAGTTGGTTGACTGTATTAGTACTGAAATGGGTTGGGATCTTCGTAAATATAACATAAGTTTAGAGGTTCAATTTTCTTTTAAGGGTCTTCCGCCAATACTGACTCCTATTGAGACTGACAACGATGTTTGTTTCTTTATATAACATTGTTTGGAGGACTAACGGTCATATACACCATTAATTGTCAAAGTTGAAGATAGGGAGAAGCAAAGACAAAGGTAAGGATCCGATGCAGTACGTCGGCAACAAAAATCTTCTCATCCCTTTATGTTTCGCTCAGCAAGAGGAAGCAACCAATTAAGTGAGTCCACTCCTGTTTGTGCACAACCATAATTGAATGATGACGTTGGCATTGAGTTTGAGCAGTGTTCAAGGCATGCAGGGCATGAGTCGGGTGGGATCTTAGTTGAAAATAAAGAAGGGGTGCCCCTGTCGATGCCATCGAGATTGGTACGTCATCTTGATAGCATTAGAGAGTTTGAGAGTTTAGGTAATATTGATGTTAGTAATGCTAGTGATGATGTTAATGATGACGATGGTGGTGATAAAAATTACGAAGATAATGATGATGGTAGTGATGATGTTAGTGAGCATGTTAACGATGACAATGATGATTGCACTATTCGTACTGATAATGATGTTGAGGGTTTGGATGATTTTATTGTTGATGGTTAGAATGTAAACGGTTCACATTTTGATACTGATGAACAGACATAGATCTTGAATGATGTGAACCAAAATGTGTCGTTTACCGTTCCTTCTCCAATTCGCTCCGCACCTACTCCTTCAGTATACAAACATTAGCAACATCCGGTGTCGAATAATAAGCCAAGAGTGGATGCAAATTGTAGACATGAAGAAGCTAATTTGGGGTGTGAGAATGATAGTCGTCGGGTTAACACATTCAAGTGGATGCCGCCTATTGTGCATTCATCATCCACAGATGGCGATGATGCTTCCTCGTTTGTAATTGACGGGATTGAGGTTGGGGTTGGACAAATGTTTAATAGTAAAACAGAGCTTCGTGAGAAGTTATCGAATTTGGCACTAACACGGAACTTTCAATTCAAGGTGAGGAACTCCAATGCAATAAGGTTTGAGGTTGTCTGCTGTGCTGAATCTTGTAAATGGTATTTACGTACCACAAAGGTAGCCGATTCACATTTCTTCCAAGTGAAAAAGTATAAGAACCATCACACATGCTCTAGAGCTCCAATGCAATAAGGTTTGAGGTTGTCTGCTGTGCTGAATCTTGTAAATGGTATTTACGTACCACAAAGGTAGCCGATTCACATTTCTTCCAAGTGAAAAAGTATAAGAACCATCACACATGCTCTAGAGCCGGACTTCACCCAAATCACAAATAGGCAACTGCACATGTCATTGCCAATATATTAAGAGCAAATTCGTTGAAGCATCGAGAATATATCGTCCAAAGAATATTATGTCTGATGTTCAGGAGTCATTGGGTGTTAATATCACATACAACAAGGCATGGAGGGAAAAGGAGGCAGCTTTGCAAGAACTTCACGGAGCTCATGAGGAATCATTC
Source organism: Boswellia sacra (assembly GCA_013180625.2). Taxonomy (NCBI): domain Eukaryota; kingdom Viridiplantae; phylum Streptophyta; class Magnoliopsida; order Sapindales; family Burseraceae; genus Boswellia; species Boswellia sacra. The sequence goes on along the minus strand of SNVD02007180.1, from coordinate 45,966 downwards.
ACACTACTCCCTCAGTACATGTACATGATTGAGAAAGCAAACCCGGGGACCAAAACTTCCTTAGAAACTGATGATAACAAGCATTTTAGATACTTTTTCACGAGTATGGAGGCCTCTATTGCTGGATTTGCATCATCAATTAAGCCAGTTATCGCAGTTGATGGTTCTTTTTTGAAAGGGAAATATAGAGATACAATATTTTTGACTTTTTGTATGGATGGAAATTAGCAAATATACCCCTTGGCACTTGGAGTTGGGCATTTTAAAAATGACGACTCCTAGACCTGGTTCATGAGACAGTTGCGTGATCATGTTGTACAAAATGTCCGTGATCTTGTTTTCATTTCTGACCGTCATCGGAGCATTGAACGAGCTATTATAGTAGTTTTCCCTCATGCACTGCATGAATTGTGCACTTATCATCTAAAGGGTAACTTGAAGGCAACTTTCAAGGACAAGACTTTGTTAGAAATATACCACCAAGTTGCAAGGATATATCACTGTGTTGATTTCAATTATCATATACGGCAAATTGAATCGTATATGCCACCAGCAGCAGCTTATCTTCAAGAGATTGGAGTCGAGAAATGGGCACGTTCACAATTTCATGGTCGACGGTATAACATCATGACAACAAATATAGCTGAGTCGATGAACAGCTACTTGCGACACTATCGATTCCTCCAGTGACATTGCTAGCAGATTATTATCAGGCCAACTTGCAGCAATGGTTCTATGAGCATCAACAATTATTTGTTAACTTAGAATTACATCTCTCGCCGTGGGCTAACAAGTTGATGGAAGGGCGTTTAAAGAAAGGAGAATGTATGAGGGTTAGTGGTATCCTCTTACTCTGTATGAGGTTAGAGGCAACGACTGTGTTAGTATCATTGACATGCACGCTCGTACATGCACTTGCTTGGTGCTTGATCTTGACTAGCTTCAGTGTGCACATGTATTAGCTGTTTGCAAACATATGAATCTACTGATGTGCCATGATTATTGTGTCCATTGGTATACGATTGAAACATTACTACATGCATATGCTCTGCCAGTTATTCCTGTTGGAGTTAGTGAGGATTGGATGGTTCCTGAGGAGGTTCGTCGCAGAGTGGTTCTACAACTAGTCATGAGGAGACCAACCAGTCGTCCTTGGAGGAATCGAATCCCTTCCGTCGGTGAGTCTAGTTCGTCTCAAACTTGCGACCGTTATGGAAGTTCCGGACACAATCGTCAAACTTGCCGAAACCCAGTTCCACTTCATGACAGGGGATGATGTCTATCAAATGTATGCAAGGGTTTTTTTGTCTATGTTACATTCCATAATAAACCACCACAAAAATATGAGGTAATTTAAATTCAATAAATTTCAGCTTCACTTCACTTCTTTGAACGAGATGTGCTGGCCTGACCATATTTATCTCTAATCGTTTATTTTATTTCATACACATTTTAAGGATAATTATGTTGGTAATTATATTGTGGCAGTTTCTAATCTTAATCGTAAGGACTATTTAAAAAAAAAATACAGAAGCAACATCTCTATGACACTATAAAAAAATGTGTAAATATCTACAAACTATATATCCACAAAAATACGTAACTATACAAAATATATACACGACACAAAATATATCACAGTTTCATGGCCGCAACCTTGGCAGGTCCTGTGCCGTCCGAGACTCCCTCCTCTGCCTATCGAAGAAAGCGATACGTCAAAAGCTGTACCGCCATTCTCTGTCAGTGGACATCCTCCGTGAATGCCTTAATAGCTGTCAATGGAACGGCCCCCGCTAGGAACTCAATGTACCTCAAATAGTACACACCGCATGCTCCTCCCCCAACCTCCTACTGTGGCACCTGTGACGAATGCTCGATGCGCTTAATTTCAAATGGGGTTGTGGGATAGTCAGGACGACCATAAACAACCATTGACACCATACGAGGTATCAACTTTGTCAAGCACCGGACTGTATGTCTAACTGTGTGGGTGGAATTGTTTGTCATAGCTGAGTCATATACGACTATGATACGACGACTCAAATCCACCTCGGCTGCCACCTAGTGCTCGCCTTCGATGTTAACAGGGACATAGAGCTAAAAATGAAATTGAGAACATAAAAATCATTGACAACATTTCAATTAAAACAGCACGTACTAACACATTAAATATTAATGTACTCACCCAATCCACATCGAACCATGGTTGACTCGCGATAGGCAACTGCTCTAAGACATACAGGACCATGTCATCCTCGTCCATCCCATCAATCCGTCTAGTCTATCCGAGTATCGTTCTCACATTGACTTCGCTTTTAATTGCAATTTTGTGAGTATGGTTAGCACATTGAAGGAAGCATAAATTAACCTACAACGAAATCACGTGTTTAGCAAATAGCTACCCAGAAAGTGATGTCCAGGAAAGCACACCTCTGGACACCAGATGCGCCCATCTCGTGAGCTCTACGACGTAACACCCACATGTAGCTATCCACGTGCTGCATATAGTATTAGTACTCATTAAATAATGCAATTGTATATCGAAATACTGGAGGAGAAGACAAGGAAGGAAACAAACCTCAGATGCTAGCCACGATGAATTCTTCATCATCGTCGTGAAGAACTCATGATCAGTGGAGCAGACGCTAAAATCAATAGAACCTTGCCCCCCCCTCCTTCCATTCCTCGAAGCTGACCTTATCAGCAGCTGGTATGGGGGCAAAGGGTCAAATAGTGGGACCTGTGTCGACAGCTCCGTACGGGGTAGAATGTCTACATCCTGTATTGCGGTCTCGCCATGATATACAGTGGGCTCCTCGGGGGGCTGAATATATGGTCTCTTTGCATGCTCAACAACCGAAGCCTCCGACTGTACATGCTACTCATCAGAGGCTTTCTACTGTGGCTCAACCCTCACCCTCTTTCTACCTGGTGGACTGACAAAGGGGCTCTATTTATGCTTACTCGGGAATCGACATCGACAAAAGAGCGAAACGTAGGCCGTGGGAGGAGGATCGGCAGGGCGAACACCTATGTCCATGGGTTTAGGTTCTATTGGTTTTATTGGCTCCTGACCTTCATCGTCATCGCCCGAACCTCCATCCGATTCCTGACCTTCATCGTCATCGCCGAAACCTCCATTCGATTCTTGTATTAAAGCAAACCATAACGTCAGGTTAAGGGGGGTGACATCATGGAAAGCACTAGATCCGTGTACTAACTTGTGCAATGTACCGTGTCAGCGTCTCCGAAATGGCCACCCAGTAGAACAACAACATTACGTAGACGAACTATCTCCCCTTGCATTTCTTGTTCTCCCCCCGTAACATTAGCTTCTCCCTCTGTAACAGTGTCATCTGCTCATAGAGTCCTGCAAGCTCGCGCAGAACTGTGCTCTCGAACCCATCATAGACTGGTTGTACCTGTATAGTATTATTCACGATCAGTATGACAAATCAACCAACTAGAAATGTAAACTAATAAGTATACGAATCTAAATTCTCAATACTTACATTCAAGCTTGAAGGGATATCGTGTACAGGAGGGAACCATCACGGTAGGTGCCCCACATCAGGTTAAATAGAGGAACTCTGACCAACAGGAGATGGAGCTGATGGATGCTCTGTCAGAAGTGGCTCAATCCTCTCATCGGGCATTAAAGGAGCATCCACAGATGTCGCCCAAGCTACAATTACACCTCTTCAGATTCCAACTACTTGATCGAGCCTATATACCACTGTGTCCTCCGTTTCGTATCAGATGGCTCCAAAACAACGAGTGGATGAACCTGCGTCAACAAATAATCCATTAAATTGAACAATGATTCGATAAAATTAAACAGTGATTTGCTGTGATCGAAAACAGGAAAAGTTCATTAGCCAGGGGAACCTTACATACCTACCTCCTAACCACCAGGACATCACGTTTGATGACGTCCTCCGATAGGGTCTTCTTTGTCTCCTACTTCAACAAGCGCGGTATCCTCTCCTCCAAGTCCTTGCCCACTCACCCATATGTCTCGCCAATGTACAGCACGGCCTCGTACAACCAAACCTTAATAACATAAGGTTATTTAGTGACACTATGTATTTAAATTTGTGCGCCAAAGAAAATAGAAAACATGTCAACACACTTGTTTTACAGTATGTACCTGAATAGCGTAGGGGCACCCTTCTAAGTTATATCTCTCTACCTGGCCCGTCTTCGCTTCGGCTCGTTTCTTGTGTTTTTCTAACCTCCCAGCCAAAGCATTTTTCATGCCTTTAAGTGTCTTATCAAAAGACACCGATCCCTATGGATAATTGTTAAAATCATTTAGCGTGTTGACAAAATTTAATCACACATGGGAGACAATTCGGCGTCGATCTCGTGCCATGAAAAAATGCTCCAGCACGTAGTACATGGCCAGCTTCACAACATCCTCGTCTGTTATAGCTGAGACATTCAATTTGTGAAGTCTTGCATAGAATTCCTTGAGCTCCATGTCCTCGCCATCAAAGTACATATCCAACAAAAGGCACGGATTCAAGACAGTCGATATTGGTGGCACGGTGGAAGCAAAGGTCAATCCAGTAATCAAACCAAACTCATGGGCAGAAAAACGAATCAGTCTTCCTGTAAAGAAGGAAAAAAATAATATAAGATGTTAATAATGGTAACAAAAAAATAACTACAAATACTAGATGCTCAAAAAAGAAATTTTATTTTTTAACTGCATTGTAGTTCAAAAGCATATTTTTAACTTCAATAAGGAACCACATCTCTTCATCGTAGCCCACTGTGTTAACCTCCAATAGAAGCACATTGTGCACCAACTGAGATGGAAATGACAGCTCCCAAATGTCTAGAAGAAACCCAAAACATGTATTACAAAACATGTCTTGTTGCCTCACACTCAAATGTGTGCGAATCCATTGTATATAGTCCAAACTTGTCAAGTTTGTGATCACCGCATGGTAGTACTCATCATACGGTGTCTTTAGGGTGAAGGACAGTCCAAATTCACTTGTCATTTGCTTCAACCTACAAAAACAAAATCCGTTATAGTTATATATGATGCAAAAAGGCCAAAAAACAAGGCTAAAACAAGGCTAAAACAAGCAAACTACCTAAACGCTCGATACACTCGACAAAGCTCGACAAAACTCTCGGATCCTCTAAACTCTTTGGATGATGTATCTGACACCCAAATCCAACACTCGACAAAATTGTTTTCATTTTCATCGGACCGGTTGAGTGTCGGATGAAAGTGAAAATAATTTTGTCCAGTGTCGAATACATCATCGAAGAATTTCGAGATGTGTCGGATAGCCGATACTCGACATGTCGAATGAAAGTGAAAACCATTTTGTCGAGTGTCGGATGAAGAATCCGACACTGTAAACTCTTCAGATTTTGCATTCGACATACGACAAAATTGTTTTCACTTTCATCGGAGGAGTCGAGTGTCGGATGAAAGTGAAAACAATTTTGTCGAGTGTCGGATACATCATCGAAGAGTTTCGAGATGTGTTGGATAGATGACACTCGACATGTTGGATGAAAGTTAAACCATTTTGTTGAGTGTCGGATGAAGAATCCGACACTGTAAACTCTTCGAATTTTGCATTCGACACACGACAAAATTGTTCATCTGACACTCGACATGTCGGATGAAATTAAGTGAAAACAATTTTGTCGAGAGTCAGATTCGAGTGTCGGATACATCATCCAAGAGAGATTACAGTGTCGGATTCATCCGACACTCGAGATGTGTCGGATAGTCGACACTCGACATGTCAGATGAAAGTGAAATCAATTTTGTCAAGTGTCGGATGCAAAATCCAACACTGTAAACTCTTCAGATGATATATCCGACACTCAACAAAATTGTTTTCACTTTCATCCAATGGTCGAGTGTCGGATATCCGACACATCTCGACATATCCGACACTCGCCATCGTTTACTTCGTGACGAAACTAATCGGTTTTCACAGTTTTCAAACACATCAAACCACAAAAATCACATAATAACACTTGATTTATCCCTAAAAACACAGAATAAGTTCACAAATCCGACGGAAGCTCAAATCCCTAATTAAGATTCCCAAAACTAAATTAAATCTAATGAAATAGAAAACAACCAAATAAATTACTAAAACTACGAAAAAAATCGACAAATAAACGTACCTCAGTGTCGATGGATGCTTCTGTCTGCGTCGTCTTGCTTCTATCCTCAGTCGATGATCGTGTCGGTTTGCATTTTGAACGATGTCGAGAAGTTTCAATAATTTTTGTGTGAAGAGGGAAATAAGATTTAGGGAAAAAAAATTGAATATATAAGGGTATTTACGTCTTTTTGTCAAGAAAGTGTCTATGGCATGAAAATTTTTCAAGATGTGTCCAAATTTCATCAAGGGTCCTTGATTGTGTCCATTTTTTCAATTTTTCCTTTTTACTTTGGTAAGAAGTGTCACTTGAAGAAATTTTTAGGCATTTGGGTTAGTTAACAGTTCTTTAGATCTATTGATTATTTAAACTAAATTTATAGATCTTGTGGAACTTTTCTTATTATTTTATCTTAATTTGAATGCTACATTTTATAATTATTCATTTTCTATAATACAACTTAAAATTCTCTTTTGAAAGACATAAGATATTCATAACATTACAAAGAAAATCTTGAAAATTTTCATCAATCTTTCATTATGTTTGAGAAAAATATAGAGAAACAGTTTGTTCTAATTAAATTGAACATAATTGATCCTCCAAGTGTATTAAAACATTCCTTAAATTTTTTTCAAAATGGTTAAAGGCAACCCATTTATATAATTCTATGGCTTAATTATTTTCAAGGCCAATCAATTTTGACGTAATTAGACAAACAAAATGAAAATATATAATTGAAATTTCACTTTAAGCAAGAAGTTTAATGGAGCAAAATTATGTACTTGTTGTTAAAGCTAATGATGCAAGCATAACCACGTATTGAATCAATCTTTTGCTTACTAATGAAATAATCACCTACATTTAATTACTGAGATATATATATATATAGACACACACACAATTTGTTTGATAAATTTTAAATGATTATTTAAAAAAAAAGTTGTAATGCGATCTTTATTATTTATGTAGATACTACATTATTTTCTATGACTTGAGCTGGACTAAATTAAAATTTTCTAATTAATAATTTATATAATTTTGTTTGATATGTATGCATATAATTTTTCAAAAGAATTGCACTTTCCTTGTACGCCAATGGTTATAATGAAGAGTAGATGAATAATATCAATTAAAAAAACAATGCTATTAAAAAAAATAAAGACATTTACCAGTCCATTAGTAAGATTTAAAATATTAGTTAATAAACGTTAAGTGTTGCATGCAACTATATATATAAAAGATATTTTCAGGCGTAAGTTCTGGAAGTATGTAGTTATAAGTAATATAACAGTAAACTGTAAAGTAAATTGGCACAAAAGGATTTTACGTAGTTCGATTATAAAACCTACATCCACGGACAGCTTTAGAGTCGTAATTCACTAAGTTCTTGTTTGTTCAATCTTTAGGATCCTTTACAGTGCTGACTCACTCTCACACACTAACCTAATCTTTGTAAAACAAAATCTCGCCAAGATCTTAAATACTAGTGACACTGCTCACTCTCTATCGCAGATAACTTAACAACACACAGTTAAGTAAATCATAACAACGATGTCGGACACTGAATTACATAAATACTTAACTCGCAAGTTTTCTCAAGTGTATATCAACTAAGATAGACCTAATCAAAGATTCATGCACCATTACAACCACTCATACATGAATAAAAACAATCATAAAATCAAATCAATGAAGCATTCTAATTTGCGTTGAAGCTCTCCTTTTAATTCTTGGAATGCCGTGAAATTAACTCACCTAACCAACAAACATATGTTCTGAAAACATGACGTTATATATATATATATATATATAATATATATATATATATATATATATATATATATATATATATATATATATATATATATATATATATATATATCAGGATGCCTGATCGATATCTCTTTAAAATCCTGTAAAAATCCTAATCAAACTCTTATTAGGATAAAGACAAATATAGTAGGAAGTGATATAAGTAACTCCTAAAAGAAGTAGGATAAAAATAAATTTTCTCCTATTTTAACGAGGATATATTGAAATAATATCCTAATCTAGGAGGATATTTATTATGAATCAAATACTTCCTAAAATATACTTCTAAAAACAGTAAAATAAGAAACAATATAATATCATTGTTTTATCACAAGTTGGTCAAAATTATCATGTGCATGCTACATGCAATTGTGTCACACGTTGACACCAACAATCTCCCCTTTTTTGACAACTTGTGATGAAAACACCACACTGTTTCTAATTATAGAAAATCACACAAAGATAAGTCAGACATAACTATAAGCAATCATGATCTAGTAATCAGAAATATCATGCTTAAAGAAATAACAATAATATAAAGTTACAAAGCACATAACAAAACAATGTCTGAATGTATGTACCCTGCAAAAACAACACAAAGTGAAGTTGAGAAACATGTCAAACAACATTTCAACCAAATCATGATCAGAGCAAATAACAACAAATATACATCAAATGAAAAATAGTTTGAATGCATACGAAGCATAAAAAGTCTTTACTCCCTTTTATTTCTTCCATACTACCCTTGAGAGGAAGAAACAACAAATTATCAAACAGAATTAGAATTAGTAGTATCAAAATCAAAATAGAACTGAAAAATAGAAAACAGAGTTTCATCAAAAACTCCTTCTCGCCCTTGATTTAAGCCAATTTGCCAAAGCTACCGCAGTCGTGGAGACTTATGAACGGGTAAGGAAGAAGAACTGCCAGAGCGCTTCTTGAACCTTCCAGCCTTCATTTTATACCTTTTGCCAATAGTAGTGGGTGTAGGCTATTCAGTGGGCACAGGAACAGACTGTGCTTTAGTTGTCTCTGAGGAAGTGCTAGTGACTTCAGCTACAATCTTGCAAATTTTCTTATCAAGGCATTCAACACTAGTTTTTGTTGTTTAGAACTCAACAATAAGGTGTTATGAAGGTACCAGTGACTCTTTTGTAAGTGTAGATGGTAGTGATGTGGCTGATGCAGTTATGGCTGCTGTAAAAGGGGGTTCTTGGTGCGGTTGTGGCTACTACAGGAGGGGGTTCCTGAGTGTGTTCTGCAAGAGATGTCGTTATGGCTTTATATGGGGGTGACTGAGGTGATGGTGGAGAGTCATGATATTCTGCTTCAAGAACTGGAGAAACATGAGGTTCTGCCTCAGTAAGTGGTGAAGGCAATGTCATCTCGAGTTTTCACTACAACGAAAAGGGTTTTTTACTACACCCATTTATCGCGGGCTACAAAAAATGCGGTAAAAGTTCGAATTTTGTGATGGGCTACCACGCCGGCAATAAAATTAACGGACTTTACGACGGTTTTAGTGGCCCGTAGTAAAAACATTGTATATAAACCATTTATTATAATTTCCCCCTTTTATGCTCCCGCCTCTCAAATCCCTAATTCCACAATATTTTCATTTCCTCTCAAATCCCGCCTGTCTCGCCCTTCATCATCTTCTTTATCGCACACAAACAGAAATTGCATCCTCTTCTCTGCCCTTCATCGTGCCTTTCATTATATATGTCTGTCTCGCTAGCACACAAATAGAAATTGCATCCTCTTCTCTGCCCTTCATTGTGCCTTCATCCAAGAATATTTTCATTTGATCTCTCTGTCTCGCCAGCCCAAAAGCAGAAAATCTCAGAATCGGTTCCTCTTCTAGATCCCCTAACTGTAAGTGTATCAATATTAATATAATTAAAATAATTAAAAATTTGGTTTCAATTTCGGTTAAATCTGGTCTAGCAACATCCAAGTGATGTGGTTGACAGCGAATGTAGAGGTGATGGTGCAATTGGATGGAATTTTTTTTTAATTGTAGGGATTCTAGAGTAGGGCGGTTTCTATGGTGCAGATAATAAAGTAGATTATGGTGTAAAGTTGAGCAAATTTCATTTAGAGATATTCTTGTTTTTTATTTTTTGTTTAGAGATATACTGAAGAATCTCAAGCGTCATAAGGATGAAGATATTCTTAAAGGTCAAGCAATAAAGAATCAAAAAGTATGCTTTATTTATTTATTTAATTTTTTACTTTTTTATTTGATTTAATAAAATATAACGTTCCTTATTTTGATTTGATTTGATTATTCTGAAAATTCTTTGTTATATGTTGTTAGTAAACCACTTTTTAACTTATCTCCTCTTTTTGGCAAAGGCTCTCTGGGACAAAAATCTCGAGTTTAGATTCTTGCTTCAGAAAGCCTTCTTAAGTTCGAATAGGTTGCCACAGGTTTACTTTGTTGCCCAACTCATTTTAATTCTTTTTTGGCACTATGTTGTCTTTAACACATTGCTGTTGACGTGAGATCGGCTGCAGGAGCCAGTTAGGGCTTCCTTTTATGCTTCAGATGAAGCAATCAATGTAGCATATTCGAACCTAATTACCTCATCCAAAAAGACCTTCGGTTCTCTTTTGGAACTGCAAGAGGTATGGTTGTTGTTGAGGGAACATTCGTGTGCCTCTTTTAATTTGATATCTGTTAGCTTGTCACAGTTTGACAAGCAGTTGATGCGATATGTGGGGTTAAATTAATATGACTCTTTCAATTTCGGTTTCTTTTTTCAGGCTTTGCTTGAGAAGAATCCATCCATTGCTCAATCCCTAGATGGTAAGCGTTTTGTCAATATCATCTGCATTCAGCTTGGTCTCATAGAAGTTCATATTGATTCCTTAAAGTTACATAAAGCCCGTTCCAAATAAATCCTTATCCAAATATAATTTTTTGTAGTAATGGGTCTTGTTTAGCTTTTTGGTCCTAACTTGTATTTTATTTTAAAGGTAATTTTGGAGAATCATCTTAAAATCTTTCAGATGATTCTAAGAACTTGAATGCAGAAGGTGATGATGAATGGCAGTGGGTTTCGCAATTGCATAGGAGGTACTTCAGTCATCTTGAGGATGTTACTTTGTTTAGCTTATGACAAATTAATATTTTATTCTCAGGAGTTAAATTATCAAGGTCTTGAATTTTCATATTTTATAAATAAGAATGATAAGGGGTAAAATGACTTTCTTCTGCTTCTGAGCCTCCAGCTTGTATCTTTTAACCATTTATTTGTTTCTTTTACTGCACTTTAAATGCAATAATTACCTTAATGCCTACGCTTAGTAGACAGATGGTGGTTATAATTGTACTACTGGCACACCTTAATTCTTCAAATTATTTTCTTGCTTTGACAGTATTGTTTCATTTTTTTCTGTATTTCACTTTCTTCCTGGTTAGCTAATTTCCTTGAAGAAAGTTTTCTTTTGTTTTGAGGAATTTGGGCTAACTTTTAACTTTGAATGCTCTTATCTTGTAGAATAGCATCTTTCAGAGATAAATCAATTGACAAATGGAAGAGAAAGACTCAAGTGACAACTGGTGCTGCTGCTACTAAGGGAAAATTGCGTGCTTTTAATCAGGTTTGCTTGATTACTCAAATGACACTTTGATCCCATGTAAGAGGTACAACATCACTTGTTTGAATCTTCTTTTCTGATTGCAGAATATTAGTGAACAAGTTGCTGCTTATATGAGGAATCCAAGTAGAATGATTAAATAGATGCAACAAAGAAGGTCAACTGTTGGTGTCTTAGAGGCCGTAAGTTGAGACACCCAAATGCACTCACGTGTCCTGATTCAATGAAAAATGCTTAATGAGCTAAGTTTGCATTTCTTTTGCTTCTATTGATTTCCTACCTTATGAATGAACAGGTTCCTGAAGGGGTGGGCAATACTAAGAAGAGAAAAAATTGCAAACTAAGAAGAGAAAAATTGTTGATCGGCGGCCCTCGAAGAGTCGTAAGATTAGGTAAGTTGCTGTGATAATACCTTTTTTGGTCGTCTTGTTATGTCAATTATAGCATAGATAGAAACTCTATGCAAATTAACATATCTAAACTGATTAGTTTATGGTGTGATTGGAAGCTTAAACATTAAAAATAAATAAAACCAATAATGTGATTACTTATAAGCATTTTAATTTATTTATATAAAAAAAAAAAGATTTGTTCGAAGAGTATGCATAACTTTACCAAAATTATTTTTTTTCAAATGTTTATTCTTTTTATTTTTATGGACTGTAGATATAATGTTCATGAAAAGATCGTTAACTTCATGGCACCCCAGCCGATGGACCTTCCTCCGATGGCTCCTAAATTGTTTGAGAATTTTGTTTGGGCTGAAAATGCTAAAACCTGCAACTTTAGCCTAATGGCTCAGGCTGAATGAGGTTGTACGAGCCTTAAAATATTCGAAAGGTTGTATTGAGTTTCTTGTAATTGAATCGGTTTATTTGATCTATGATATTCCAAACTTTAATGGCATCGATTCTTGTAATTCAATCGGTTTTGGTTTGATGTATGATAGTATTGATTCGTTATAGATTCCTTTTTCTTTCGTGTCTATTCTTTAGTTTGGACGACATTGTAAATGGGGATCTAATCAATTGTAAGCAAAAGCCCGCGGTAAACAATTAAAAATTATTTGCTCACATTTTATGGTGGGCCATAAGGCCTCAGTAAAAATGTTTTACCGTGGGCCAAAAGGCCCACCATTAAGTTATTTGCCGCAGGCTTCACTACGGGAAAAATGACTTTTTGCGACGAAATTTTTTGTTGCAAAAAGTTAAAATTAAAAAATTTCGTCGCAATAAGTTTTTGCGACAAAAATAAATTCGTCGCGCTCCAGTCGCAATATGTGAGTCGCAATATATTTTTTGCGACGATTCTGGAATTCCTCGCAAAAAATATTTTTGCGACAAAATTTTTCTCGCAAAAAGTGGTATTTTGCGACAAATATTTCGTCACAAAAAAGATCACATAACGTCAACTTTTTGCGACAAAATAAAAATTGTCGCAAAAAAGTATATTTTGCGATGAATTCCAATATTGTGGCAAATTGTTAGAAAACAACTCGTTTTTTAATAAAATTATTTTAGTTAAAAAAGTTTATTGCGACCAATTTTTTCTCGCTAAATACTACCCTTAGCGACAAAAAATTCGTCGCAATAAATTTTTAACACGAAAATTGATTATTTTTTAAGAATTTACAGATTTTATTTTTTAATTAGTTATAAATTTTAGAATAAATGACATGTCTCATTACACAACTTAATTCTTTATATTAATAATTTCATTAATTAACAACAAATTACAAAAAAATTATCACAATATATAAACCTTTGTACATAGCAAAATTAAAAAAAATACAAAAAAGAGAAAGAAAAATGCAAAACTTCATCCTCCAAAAATTCTTTTGTTGTTGACTTTGTATGAATCCTCAAATCTTCAAGTACAACCCATCTTCAAAAATACCTATTAAAAACAAAAAAATAAAAATAAAATGTTAAGTAATAATTAAAGCATAAAAAATGAGTTTATGAAAAAAACAATGTTGAAGAAGCAAAGAATTTGAGAATGTTGAGAATGTTGAGTTGTATTCCATCTTCAAAAATACCTATCAAACAAAAGACAATAATATCAATCAAATATTAAAATAAATAAAAATATATTAAACTATTAAAGAAAATATATTACAACACAAAAGTAAAAGAAAGAGTAAAAGTATTTACCAAATGTTGGGAAAAGAAAAGGAGTAGAGAATTGGAAGTGATAGAAGAAAATGAAACAATCCAAAAAATTAACCCATGTATATATAATAAAAGTTGGATATTTTGCGACGAAATTTTAACCTTTAGCGACGAAAATTTTGTTACGAAATAGTTTTTAAAATTATAAAAAAAAATGAAAGCGGGAAAAAGTTCGCCAAAAATTTTTTTTTGCGACAAAATTTTGATATTTTGCGATAAAATTTTCGTCGAGAAAGAGTTTCAAAATTTTGAAATTTCAAGAGCGGGAAAAAATCCGTCCAAATTTCATTTTGCGACAAAAATTTTGATCTTTAGCGACGAAAAATTTGTCAATAAAGAACTTGAAATTTTTAAAATTTTCAAGCGGGAATAAGTCTGCCTAAATTTTATTTCTTGCGATGAATATAAATTCGTATTTCGTCGCAAAAAACTTCATTTTGCGACGAAATTAAATTATCGCAAAACATCATATATTGCGACAAAATATTAATCTTTTTGCGACGAAAATTTCCTCACTAAAAATCTTTAAAAAAATGTTAAAGACTCTTTTATTTATTTAGTATAATAAAAAATTTTGAAAATTATAATAAAAAACTAAAAAGATTTTGAAATTAATCATACTTGGACTTTGATAATTATAAATTTATTTAGTAATTAAATAAATTTATCCAACATAATTAAATTTATTTAATATTAGGTTAATATTAAATAATTTAATGTCAATTAATTAATCATGTATTAACCACATACATTAGATATATAAAATTATTGCATGGTATTTAGTTAGTTTTAATTAATTGAGGATAAAAGTGTTAACAAAATACATACAAGTCAACAATCATTAACAAATGTAAAATAGTTAGACATCTATACATATGGCATAACTATCATGTGCGAGCTATTGAAAAAAGTTTTTGTCGCTAAAGGTGTAAAAATTTTGAAATTTAATAGGCGGGAAAAAGTCCGCCTAAAATTTAGTTTTTGCGACGAATTTGAATTTAAATTTTCCTCGCAAAAGACCCCATTTTGCGAGGAATTTTAAAGTGGTCGCTAAAAGTCTAAAATGCTAATCTTTAGCGACAAAATGCTAATCTTTTGCGACAAAATTTTTGTCACTATAAGTTTTTAAAAAAATATTAAAATTAAAATCTAAATCTAAAATTAAAAATATTTAAATAAAGCATACTTAGACTTGGATAATTATAAGTTTATTTATTAATTAAATTTTCATCCATAATTAAATTTATATAATATTGGATTGGTATTAAATAATTTGATGACAAATTAATAAATAATATAACAACCATATATAATAGAAATATAAAACATTATATGGTATTTAATTATTTTTTATTGAGTATTAAAATGTTAATAAAATAGGTACAACAACTCAAGAATTATTTAACAAATGTAAACAATAGTTAGACATTTATACATATGTCATAGTTGTTATATGAGGAATTACAAAAAAAAAATTCTTTACTGATCAATAAATAATTAATTATTGATATTATAATCATATATGTAACAAAAAGATTCTATTCATTTTAGCTATAATTTATTTTAATTATCTATTTCTTTTAAAAACACTAAAAATATGTTTTACAAATTTAAAAAATTAATTTGTGATGGAGATAATTTAATTATTAACATATAAACGTATGTCATAATTGTCATATGTATTAAAGTGTTAACAAAATACACACAAGTCAACTATCATTAATAAATGCATAATGCTTAAACATCTATACATATGACATAATTGTCATGTGCGAGTTATTGAAAATAAGTTTTTAATACTTTAATAAAGAAATGATCAAATATTCATATTATAATTATTATGTAACAAATACATTTACTTTTAGTGAATTTTTTTTATTATTTATTCATTTTACAAATGCTAACAATTAATATTTAAAATATCTTGACAAATGCAAACCATAAGTTTGTAATAGTTGTAATTTAATAATTAGATATCTATATATGTCATATTTGTTATTATAAGAAATTGAAAATAAGCTTTTCTAATTTGATTAGTAAATGATTACTTATTCATATTATAATTATATAAAAATGTAACAAAATTGCATTTATTTTCAAGTATAGAATGCCTTTAAATTAATTATCCATTTTTTTATAAAAATAACAATTATTAAAAATATTTTTTACAATTATAAAAAATATTTTTTTCATATAAGTAATTTAATTATTAGACATATATATACATATACATATGTTACAAGTATCATATGTATTACGAATTGAAAATTAGTTTTGCCATTTACCAGTAAATGATTAATTATTCATATAGTAATCAATAAGTAACAAATATATTTATTTTTTGTTATAGAGTTCATTTTAATTATTTATCTCTCTTAAAATAAACTCTAACAATTGTTTAAAATATCTCAACAATTTACTCAAAGCTATACGATAAAAATTAAAAGTCTAAGAGAAATATATTGTCTAAATTAATACACTTTATAACAAAAAAAAATAAAAAACATAATTATAGGCAACATTACATTATTATTTATTTATTTATGTTTATTTGACATATAATTAAACGTTGAAAAATAAATTAGATTTTTAGAAGTTAGATTTTTTTCCAATCTCGTTTTCATCAATTAAAAATTAGTCGTGGTAATAAGTTTATCATAATTGTAATTTAGCAGTTAGACATATATAAATCACACATAAATTAGATTATATATAAATAATTAGCAATAAATTTTATATTTGATTATTAGATTATTAACGATTCATATCACACACACACACACGCACACACGCACACACACACGCACACACGCACACACGCACACACACACGCACACACGCGCACACACACGCACACACGCACACACACACGCACACACACACACACACACACACACACACACACACACACACACACATATATAGAGTTTATTTTAATTATTTATCTCTTTTACAAACACTAAATTTAGAATATCTTAATAGTTTTTCACATTTAAAAGCATGAATGGAATTACAAAGGGTCTTTTTTTTAATAAAAATTTGTATGAATATCCAAATGACCCTACTATATTTAAAAATTGTCAATTTATAGAAAATCAAATTAGATTTTTAATACTTTCTTTATTCTTTTTTTTGTCATTTTTTAAACAAAGACTTATATATTAGACGAACCACGAACAAAGAGAAGGAAACAAAAGAGGAAAGTTATTAAGTTTTAATTTTAAAAAAATAACTTTTTGCGAGGAATTTTTTCTCGCAAAAGGTAATATTTTGCGAGGAATATATATTTTCATCGCAAAATGTCCAGTATTGTCACGTGTCCATAATAAGTTAGACGGGCTTTTCGCGAGAAATTTTTTCTCGCAAAAGGTTGACTTTTTTGCGAGGAATTTATTGTCCAATATTGTCAAGTGTGCATGGCAAATTAGAATGGCTTTTCGCGAGGAATTTTTTGTCACCAAATGTGACTTTTTGCGAGAAAATTTTCCTCGCAAAAAGTAGTATTTTGCGAGGAATCACGTTTTTGTCGCAAAATGTCCAGTATTGCCACGTGTGCATGGTAAATTAAAATGGCTTTTCGCGAGAAATTTTTGTCGCAAAAAATAACCTTTTGCGACAAAAAATTCATCGCGAAAGATCACATTTTGCGAGGAATCACGTTTTTGTCGCAAAATGCCCAGTATTGCCACGTGTGCATGGTAAATTAAAATGGCTTTTGGCTAGGAATTTTTTGTCGCAAAAAATAAACCTTTTGCGACAAAAAATTCCTCGCGAAAGGTCACATTTTGCGAGGAATCACGTTTTTGTCGCAAAATGTCTAGTATTGTCACATGTGCATGGTAAATTAAAATGGCTTTTCGCGAGGAATTTTTTGTCGCAAAAAATAGATTTTTTACAAGGAAAATTTCCTCGCAAAAGGTCACATTTGGCGAGGAATTATTTTTTCGTCGCAAAATGTCAAGTATTGCCATATATGCATGGTAAATTAGAATGGCCTTTAGTGAGGAATTTTTTGTCGCAAAATATCTTTTTTTTTAAATGCTAACTTTTGTGACGAAATAATGATTTTGTCGCAAAAGGCCGCTTTTTGCGACGAATTTTGTTTCGTCGCAAAAAACTGTTTTTCTTGTAGTGCTTATGGCCCGCCGTAAAAAAATTTCGACCACACCACGAATTTTTACGGCAGGCCTCGAGCCCGCGGTTTTACCGCAGTAAAAAGTAAAATTATTTTTTACGACGCCATTTTTTACAGCGGGCTTAAACCGCCGTAAAAGGCCTTTTACGGCGGTTTTGGCCCGCGGTAAAAGGCCCATTTTCGTGTAGTGTTTGCGTGTTTTGGATCATCTGACAAGGACTCATCCCTCAGTGCTGGAGCTGTTGATTCAATTTTCTTCTTCCTCTTTATCAGATGTTTTCTTCACCATTTTAATCTTCGTCTTTTCTTTCAACTCAGTTCCCTTTGTTTTCTTCTTGAATTTCTTTTTCTTCTTCTGTTCTGCTGTTATGTCTGTCTCAACAGCAGGTTATTCAGCTTGATATTCTGCAGGTATTGGTTCAGCTACTTCAGACATTGGTGTATCAGTCTCTGGCATGTGCTAAGCAGACTGCTCATGAATCACATTTTCAATTTCCATGGGTTGCGGTTCTTCTGCAGAACTAGATTGTCCTGCAAGCTTTGCCTCTAAAACAGACTGCTTTGCTTTGATGTCTTTAAGATCCTGCACAATATCAGTCAATACAGAATTGATCAAAGCAAGTTGCTCTTCTACATTGCTTATGGGATTTTTTTGGACTCTCCTTGGTTTTGGTTTAGGTGCAGGTAGATCAGATTTATCATGCAAGCGATGAAGAAATCCTTTTGTGATGGATTTACACAAAATTTTCGTGTGTTCTTTAGGGCTGATGGGAATACTATTTTATGCTAAAATACCTTGAATTAGATGAGGAAAAACAAGCAAATGGTAGTCAGATTTAGATGGTGCAATCTGAACAATTATTCTATAAACCAATAAACCAAAATTAGTAGTCTATTAGTGCCCCAATAGAACAAAAACTTCACTCTATCTTCCCGGACTTGGTTTTAGTGTGACGAGGGAAACCAGTTAAATTGTGCAATTTTATGGAACACCCTATATTTTTTTTTGAGATATTGTTAGTCAATTCCATTTATTGGATTCTAATCTATGTCCCCTCAACCCGTCAACTCCTTAATCACAACTGTCATATCAAAATTTTCATCCACAGAGTACAAACTACCTATTGGTATATCAAAGAATGTGTTTATGACATTTGGTGAGAATTTCACAAACTTTCCTCTACAATACACTTTAGGATAATGATAGTTTTTCGGATCATCAATGGAAGTACTGATATTTGCATAGAACTCTTGAATTAAAGACTTCACAGGGGGTAGGAAGTTGCTTACCTTTCAAGTCCAGTATATAGACTCAGAAAGCTCACTCAGACCGTAGTTGTTGAAGTCGATCAGCTTCACTGGCCTTTCCATCTGCAACTTCCTCTTTGACGTATACTTCAAAAATTTTTGCTTAATGGCTGCTGTGAGGAATTTGTTAAACTTTGGTTTTACCTTTTCTTTCATCTTCTTGACTGGAATCAACTCGTCTTCACTCATAGCAGGATCAATCAGGATCTCTACATGAGGTTGTTGCGAATGAGACGACTGTACACTGTCGCTACTATTATAACCAGAGTTGGTTTGAGAAGATGAGGAACTGGTGGTCTTTGAAGAACTAGAAGTCGTCACCATTGTTAAGGTTTCAAGAATGCAAAAGTTTCTCAGAGCAGAGAGAAGCAAGACAAGAGAGAGTGGAGAAACTATTGATTGAGTATGGTATGAACAGAAAAGACCCTAACTATTTTCGTGATATGCTTGGCTGATTTTTAAAATATTTTTGTTTCCCACAAAATTTAATTTTAAAACCCTTTCCAAAATAGCTTAATAAACATCATTAATGAACAAGAATTCAAAATTTGATTTCCATCAAAATAAGGAATCCTAATTGACTTAGGATTCCCGCCACTGAAGTTTCTCCCCCTCAATTCAATAAAGGTGACATGGTATTTTTGACAGATAGACACACAAGAAAAGTCAAATTTCGGATAGGCACAAAGAGCATTGTATGATATGAAAAACATAACAAAAAATAATTAAATGTAACATAAGAACAATATGTGGACATCATATGAATCACTCTAAGAAAACATATTTCAGAACTATTTATTTTTTTCACATGAAGGCTATTTTCATTTATCTTTTCAATTGATTGAGATGTCAAAAATATTATTTTGACATATTATGAATTAATCACATTGGATTATGAATATAGTAGCTTTTACACAATATAGAGGTAACCCTTTTCATTTGAGTGGGTGACCTCAACACATTTCTTAGATACCTTGAGGTTACTCTCAATAATGGCTTTCACACATCATATAATATTTTCTGTCACAGCTCGTAGACCTTGTGATCTCCGATCATGGGAACTGCAGAAGAAAGAAACAAAAACAAACAAAAAAAAAGAGAGATGAAAATGAGAAAGAATATCTCACCTTAGAGAGAGCAACCAAAGAGAGAAAGAGACTGATATAGAAATTGGATAACGTTTAGGATATTGCTATAAAATAGTAAAATTAATAGCATTCTTTTAAAATGTTATTAATACTAATTTTTTAATAGTATTTCTTTTTGTAAACGTTATCAATATAATTTCTATGATAGCATTCCT
The DNA here is from genome assembly GCA_013180625.2 of Boswellia sacra. NCBI lineage: Eukaryota > Viridiplantae > Streptophyta > Magnoliopsida > Sapindales > Burseraceae > Boswellia > Boswellia sacra. The sequence goes on along the minus strand of SNVD02007180.1, from coordinate 25,484 downwards.
AAAAGAATGTTATGAACAAATTTTTATTAAAATTTAATAAATAAAAACTATAGCATTTTTCCATGAAATGTTATCAATAGTAGATTTTTTATAGTATTCATTCTAGAATGCTATTATTAAAATGTTATTAAATGCCATTTTTGTTGTAGTGTTATGATTTTTTCATCTCCAGATGCTATTTCACTCTTGAGCACTTCTTGTTCATTCTGAAAAGTTTTGATCTGTACTTTCTGCTTCTCCCACATCTCATAAAGTGTATTATATGCCTCCTAAAGTTCTCTATAGTATTCAACATCCTTCTCAGTATCTGACTCATCAATGTCTAATCTGTTCTGTTCTGTTACATTAGACACAACATCTTCAAGTATGTCAGATATAAATGTTTACTCTTTATCTGAAATAGTCCCATTGAATGCTAAAAAATTGTTGGAATCGTCTTCATCTGTTTCTGAGTCATCATCACTCCATATTGCATACAAACTCCTTTTCTTCTTATAATTAGGATACTGAGTTTGAATGTATCCAAATCCCTTGGATTCATAACATTAAATACCTTTTCTCTCAAGCTTCTCTTGATTTTTCTTTACAGGTTCTTTACAAAATTTTTTAGCATCAAAGTTCTCTGAATTTTTCTTCTTGAGATTTTTCTTCATATATTTGACAAAATTCTTTGTCAAATGAGCAAGTTCATCATCAAATTCAACAAGATTTCTATCATCTTTTTCTCCTTTTTCTAAAGAAGTAACAAAGGCAATATTGTTTTTCCTCATTCTTGACTTTAAACCCATCTCATATGCTTGAAGAGACCGAATCAACTCATCAACTTGCAATGATTTCACATTATTGCTTTCTTCAATAGTTGTGACCTTAGGCTGAAATTTTCCTGATAAAGATCTAAGTATCTTGCCAACAATTTTAGCTTTAGTATATTCCTCACCAAGCATATAAGCAAAGTTTGTAATTTCACAAATTCTAGTATGAAAATCGCTAATGGTTTCTTCTTTATGCATAACTAAGTTCTCAAATTTAGAAGTCAAAGTAAGCAACTTAGATTCTTTAACCCTTCGAGTACCTTCATTCTTCACCTTAAGGATATCCCAAGCTTCTTTTGCAGTTGTACATTTTGAAATTAATCCAAACTATTGAAGGTTGATAGCATTAATGCCTTTTGAATTCCATCCAGCTAATCGATATTCAGCTTCGCTCCACTCATTCTGTGATTTCTCAATCTGCTGCCCAACCTCATTGGTATTTGTGGGGGGTATCCAGCCATGAACAATGCTTGTTCGCACTCTCTCATCAATTGATTAGATGAAAGCTCTCATCTTGACTTTCCAATAAGCATAGTTTGCATCTTCAAGTAATGGTGGTTGAGTGATCGATCCTCCTATCCTACCAAAAAAAAATTCGATCTATACTAGTATGTCAATGTACCTGCTTTGATACCAATTATTGGGTTTTGCAGCGTATGGAAGTTACGAATAATATAACTGAAAACAATAATGTAAATCGGAACAGAATTTTTACATGGTTCAGTTATAACCAACCTACATCCACGGGTAACAAGAGTTGCAATCCACTATATTGTATGTGTTTACCCTTGACTTAGGACTCTTTACAGTGGTAGACACCCGCTCACTCACTAACCTAATCTATGTAAACTTGATCAACCCGGATCACAACCATAGTCTTTCACACACTCTTTTGATGCTGTTATTTTTCTGCACGATTATCTTAACTACACACAGTTAAGAATAACATAACACCCGTAACTGGTACAGACACATGTGATTACTCAACTCTCTCAAGCTCACATGATCTATAACAATTAACCGAAACCTAAAGCTTTACACAAGACATAAAAACACAAATAAAAACGCACCCAAACTTGCTCTCTCTCAATTTGCCTTGAATGCGTTGAATGCCTTGAATACCTTACTCCAAACGCTATGAAGATAGCTTTATATAATATTTGATATCAATTGCAATTCTTGTCAAGATCCTATAGAATCTTAATAAAACTCTAATTTAATAAGAGATAATTAATACAAATATAAAGCTTCCTATTCAACTATGATACCAAATCCAAATTTATTCCTATTCAACTAGATATCATATCAAAACTTATCCTATTTTAATTAAAATTCTCCTAATATAAAACATCTATATAAAATAAATAAGATTAGAAAAATATCCATATTTAATGTTTTTATCACATGATGACAAATTACTCATGTACAATGCACATGCCATGTATGTCACTTCTAAAACCAACAAAAATAACAAAATGGTTTGAATAACTTAATGATATAGTTAAAGAAGGATTACAATATTTATCATTTAATATTGTATAAAGTGCATAGTCATGATATAAATTCCAAATTTTATTTTAGAAAATAATTTTAGAGTATAATAACTAAAAAAGAAAGCAGCTTATTTTTAAAACATAAAATGAATTAAATTAATGAAAGATGATAAAGAGGAGTGCAAAGAATTTTAATTAAAAAATAACATACATATGTATATAATAGTATTGTGAAAATATTTAAATTAATAGATTCTATATTGAAATCTGTTTTTTTTCCTTCAAAATCTGGGCTAGGCTACCCTATAGGCCGTCTATCCTTGCATATACCAAGAAAGAAGCACTTCTAATAATTTAACAATGGCATACGGTTTTTAAATTAGTATAAAAAATAACAATTCTAATTTCATCCTTTCTTAAATAAAGGAGGGAACAAAATATAAAGAAATAAGTTGAGGCTTAAATAACATTGCTTGAAAATTTGTGTATATAATATTTTATTAATTAATTTACTAATCATTATTACTTCTCTTTACTATATCTTGTTATTCGTTGTTAATATCTGGCTATTCCCTTGCATTTTAAAATTTAGAATTCTAAATAACAATTCACAATCCAATTTTTCTTTAGAATTTTAACGGCCAAATTTCACTGGAAAAACTAAGGTTTCAATAAAATAAAAATTGATGATCCGGTAATAAAACTCATGAAGTTTCACAGTTTGAAATATAATAAATAGAGCTTAAAGTTTCCAAAAATCCAAATTTTTATTTTAATAATCTAATATATTGATCAACTTTAGAGTCATGTTCTCGTATATTCGACATGAAACACAAATCCATTGAATGCATGAAACACAAATCCCTTGAATGCCTACTGAGAGTTGGACTTTGAAGTTCCTTGATTTTACAAAATATTTTCTTAATTATTTTTTAAAACCAATTGTTAAAACCCTAAGTTCGATAATCCTGAGTTCCCTTAGATATATGTCAATCTGATACAAGTTAAAATTAACCAAAGAAAGGAAACCGCAGATCTACAGCTAATTTAAATTATATCAAATCAGAAAATAAATTCAAAGCTCAATAAAACAATTACAAGCTTAAGATTAACAAATATTAATTAATCTATTTTATTTTTGACAATACGATTTTGTCACATTAAATTATAATTCTTAATTCATTTTGACATTGCAATAAGAGAAGTATATATTCGTTTGTAGAATGCTGAATCTTTAGTAATTTTAAGATTAAGCGCTTTTGGACACCAGGATTCGTGATAAGCACTTGTATTATTTTTGACAATTACCATTATCGTTGTACTTTGCTTAAAATGTTTATACCAGGCACACATTGGTTTCTCTTCCTGATATTTTTTATATATTTAACCTATGTGTTTTCAGTGTTCTTTGACCTTTACTTTTAAGATGCATCAAATAGGATTCTATTTTCTTCACTCTTATTATATTCCCCTTTTTCAGTTTTAACCACTCCACCTAGCTAATATGTTACCCCTAAAACCCTTTCATTTATACTTATGTCAAATGGACGAGAACCTCAAATGTGCACCTCACGTGTACTTGTAACCTGACTAGCCCATAAGTGATTTAATAAACAAGACATAACAAGGATTCTCTATTGAGCTCATCTTTACCTAATCTTTTTTTAAAATTATGATCGACGCTCATACAAACTAAATTAATGAATGAAGAAAAAGAATAAAGACAAATCTTAACCATCTATATCTATACCGATGTATCAAAAGATATAAAAAGCCAAGTAAAAGAAGTACTTGACAGCTTCTAAACTAATCTTACATGCATGCCCAACTTTAATGTTTAACCTTTAGCATTATCGTTCATTAGCAATTATAGCGAAAGAGACATGAAAACTCAGGTTCACACAACAACAAACTGTAGTGTTAGTGCACTTTATTGATCTATAAACATCCCAACACAACGCCACACAGGAGCCAAACACACAAATGCTCCTCTCAACATCACAAACAGTTCTAGTAGGTTTTCACACAGATTCCTGAGTGCAACAGTAACTCCCACTAAACTAGTGCAAAGCAGAAGTAGTAGACTTCAGGTTTCGCCCCCCATTATTCATATATATCTCAAGCTTCTTAAAGGCAATTATTGCATGCCTAATAATTATTCATAATACTGATGACACATCGTTTTCAGCACCGGCCTACAGGGTATTGTAGGCTCGACAAACTTCGTTAACGACGAAAGCTTCTGACCTCGCGTGGTGGATCAGCCTCTTCATCACGGAGCTTGACTGCTGTGTAGGTGGCAGCACCAGTCAGGGCCCCAAGTGTTGGAGCCAATAGGTATACCCACAATATCTTGTAATTTCCTGCAGCCACGGCGGGTCCCAGAGTCCTAACAGGGTTCATTGAACCACCACTTGATGGCCTGCAATGTGTGATTAAATTAAAGGATCAATAATTGTGATGACTTTTTGTATATACAGAATCTCTTTTGTTGTGTACTTGTGTTTCGGCCAAGCTGTCCCAAAGGGTTCCGAATGGCCCCTCTAATTACCCAACTGTCTTATGTGCCTCACGACCTACCTTACCTACTCTTAAAAGAATCCCTTACTTCTGTTAAGAGATTGGAGATTACATAATTGCATTAACCTGCCTTAGCGTGCATTATGAGCTTTTTGAAAAGAAAGTTTACAATATTTTAGATCAATTAAAAATCAGTCTTTATGTTATATTTAATATTCGATCCCACATGTCATATTTGATTAACAAATATATTTGATTAAAAAAAGAGGAAAATATTTAGTAGAAACTAATATATGTGAATCTTTAAGAATTAATTATGATGCACATTGGTTGAGGTATCAAATCATCATTCCAACATGATATTTAGATGGTATTCTAAACTCTCACTAATTTAAAATATTCTAAGATGATTTCAAAATAAGATAACTATCTCCTCATCCTCTTTTTGTCCAAATTTAATAATTGAAAAAATAAATAAATGATGTAAAGCAAAAGACCCCTAACCGCAGAAATTATGTATCATATTATTGGGCACAAGACGTCAAGAGACGGCCTCATGACAAAACTCTGTATAATTTATGTAATGGATAAACAACCAAGCTAGCATTTATGTGTGTGTTCGGTTGAGTTAGGTCGATTTGCAGTCTAGAAATGGAAGAAAAGTTACTGACCCAGCAATCAGAATATTAAGCATAACTGTAGCACCAACTGCAATGCCTGCCAACTCTCCCACCTGCAGGTGATATCAGGATGAGTTAAATGATAATCAATAATTGGAATAGAAATGGATGTCAAATGGGCTAATATAATTACTACATACCGCTCGAGTGTCAGTAGCAACAGCCATAGTAACAAACAAGAGATTGAAAGTGATGATGAACTCGAGCGCGAAAGCCTGACCAGTGCTGACAGTGGGAACGGTAACACCGCCCGACAGGAAGGGATGAAATACTCCCTTCAGAGCAAAGGAAGCGCAAATGGAGGCTGAGACCTGAGCTGCAATGTAGGCAGGCACTTGGACCCAAGGGAAGTGACGTAGTGCGGCAAATGCAATTGTGAGGGAGGGGTTGAGATGAGCTCCCGAGATGTGCCCTGTGGACAGAATGATGATCATCACAGCCAGGCCAGCGCAGGCTGCATTGCCAATCAGGGTCTCCGCTCCGTTGTACTTCTGATTCACTATGGGCCCTGCTGTTGCCGCAAATATTAGGATAAAGGTGCCAACAAATTCGGCTCCTAGCTGCATATATCCAAATTGACTCCATTTCAATATTATTAATTAACAATCTTCTTATGCTCCAAATTTTCTGAATTTTTTGTTAATTACTTGAAAAAAAAAAGACTATTAACATTATTTCGATAGGCATGTTGCACTACAAGACGACCTTCAAACCTAAAAGGAAATATATATATTATAATTATTAAAGAAATTTATAGCATGTACGTAATTAGCTTTGTTATTTTGCCCTCTAGATTTCTATGTTTTGGATTATATTTTGGAAAAATAGTTAGGAAAATTAAATACAAAACAAATTATATTTCCAATCAAAGAAGAATAAAAGAATTTCTTTAAAAAAAAGTGCTCACTGTAATTTTCTGGTAGATATAAGAAGATATGAAGAGAATTATCTAGCTTTAAAGCTCAAGTATACACTATCTACATTACATATCTAGTAAAATATGTATATATATATAGAAATCATTTGTGCAACTTTTCAGAAGAAGGGATGGCATTGGAGGCAATTAAAAATTGCAAATATATTAAAAAAATTAAAAAGAAATATCATCCATTACATAAATTAACATGAAAAGTCATATATATTATATATTTATCATTTTCATTTAAATTTTTAATTATTTTTATCATTCGTATTTGCTTTTCTAACAATAAATTCGTTGCTCCACGCCTCAGTTTATCCCATAACTTTCCATATATTTTGGTCAAAATATACCTACTCACAAAAATACAAAAACAAAACAAAAAAATCAAAAATCAACTGCTGTTATTTATATTCTAATTTAATTCTTATCATTGACCCGACCCAAAGATATTATTAAGAAACGCGGCATTAATTAATATATAAGCAGTGCATTAGAGTCTGACCAAAATATACCTACTCACAAAAATACAAAAACAAAACAAAAAAATCAAAAATCAACTGCTGTTATTTATATTCTAATTTAATTCTTATCATTGACCCGACCCAAAGATATTATTAAGAAACGCGGCATTAATTAATATATAAGCAGTGCATTAGAGTCTTTCTCTTTCTCTCTCTCAAGATTTTCTTTTCATAATCTTTATTCAAGTACTCATCTAATCCATCTTCTTTGTACACGTGTAGTCTCCTCAGAATTATATATCGAGATAACTTGCATAGTAAAAAAACCAAAATAATGTACACGAGAGAGGCTATCTACAATTTGTGTTGATTAGAAGAATTAATTATAGAACTTGCATGTCACTTCTGTGTTTGTTTCATTAACGATTAGTGAAGTATATCATCAATCTATGAGCAATAACAGAACTTGAAGTTGAAGTTTATCTTCCACAACAAAAATTACGATGAGGAAATGACAATAAGTGCATTTTCAGAATCAAGAGAGTGGGTACCTTGCGTGTGAGGGACACATCGGGAGCAGGAATTGGAAAGTCGGTGAAGCACGTGTGAGGTTGACCCCAAGTTGGAGCACTAACTGGCAAGCACTTGCATCGTGGCATTGACTTTCGATCATAAGACAAAGAGTCTACTCGCAGAGCAGACATCAGTGGCCCTCCTGGCGTCCCCGGCGTCGCCGGTGCTGATGGCGCCGGAGTTCCCGCCTCTGATTCTGGCATTCTCTTCTTCTTTTTTGTTTTTCTTTTTTGATTTTTTTGGGTTTTTTTTTTTTTAAAGATTATGTAATATAAATTGCCTGGAGAATGAAAGACAAATATTACATGATTTGGAGGCTTTTATAAAGGTATTGCTACACTGTGGTCTTGATCTTTGCCACGACCGGAATCGCGAAGGATAAACTAAAATTTTTATGCAAAAACTAAGAAATGCATGATAGAAAAACTGTAAATATTTTTTTTTTTTGTGGGTTTTGGTTTTGAGGATAGAAGAGGCTAAACTTACATGATTTTCAGGATTTTATAAATGTCTTGCTACGGAATAGAAGAAATGAAGCAAGCCAGGTTAATTATACAACAAAATCCTACACAAAGATAACTTGATCACCTCTTTGCATAAACGAAAACAACAAAGTACAATTTTTTTTTTTTTAAATCTGGGATTCCTTGAAAATTGAAGAAAAATTACATGCTTGGATGGCTTTTATAAAGTTGCTATTAAGGAAGAGTGGGAATGGACGGATCCAGCTTCAAAACCTAAAACGAAAGGAAGATCTTACGAGAACTAGATGAAAAGCAAGACACATGCAACTGAAAGTGAAACCGAGTAGAGAAAAGAGATTGAAAGCTATGAATGCAAGTCAAAGATGGAAGCGAAAGCACGAGAGGAAAGAAGGATAGAAGAGAAATGAAACTGAGACACAAATAGAGAGAAGCGATAGCCTTATATAATAATATAAATTTGGGGTAAATGTGAGGGATATATTTATAGAGATGACGAAGGAGGGTGGGAAGGGAGGTTAGATGGCGGTTCAGTGATTGCATAATAATGTATTGTCGTTATGGATACACAAAACGAGGCCATGAACTTATTGTATCTTCGAATAATTCATACAAATTCCAAATTCATGTATTATCAATTATCATGTCACATATTTCATATAATAATGTAAGGACAAAGTCAATGCCCGTCCCATCATCTTAACAGCTATTATTTACTACCTCGCCACAAGGCAGTTTGCTATTCATGGTAAGCTACTACTAAGCTGCTTGATGGGTTAAGATACAATACATCCGATCCATTTTATGCATTCGGGATTTCAAAATAAAGTTGAAAAAAATATAGTTCGAGAATTTCACCAAAAAAATTAAAATAACTTGTGATTTAAAAATTTTATATTCATTTTTTAGAATTTAAGACAAAAAAAAAATCCTAGATGCATGCTATGCACCCAGATGCATGTAGTTTTCGTCCACTTGATTGATCGAAGTTCGTAAATCTGTGTTACAGGTGCCGTGAGATAAGAGTAAAATTCACATGCATGATTGCTTTGCTTGGTAGAGGAACAACTGATGGGATGGAAGCTTTTAATTAATTATTCAATTAGGCAGCTGATGCCACATGCTCTGTGACTGTGCGGCCATCTTTTTCTTTGCTTAAATAATTCCACTACTACACCAATAGTGTATTAAACAAGGATTTCCCCTTAATAATGCATTCGGTCAAATAATTAACACAAATACCCTTGTGTGGCAGGCTCTTTGTCTTTGTTTTGTTATTTAATTAGATATGACTTTTTCTTTTACGTATTTAATTACGATTATTGGTCAGCCACATCAACACCGTACCCCACCAGTACACGGCCATCATCTAACGTTTGCCTGCTCCTTTTTTGTTACCTCCATGCAATTTTCCCTTGATTTATTCGCTTCTTATCTAATTTTAGGGTAACATGACCTTCCAATGTTTACCAAAATCTCATGCGATCGTCATTAATAAATCTCAAATTTACATCATAATTCTTACATCTCAAATAATATAACATTAATTCTAAATTGTCATTGGATGCAATCTCAAATGAATAGTATTACTTTTTTGAAAATCTCACAAACTTGTCCTCTGATCAATCAACTTCTTATTAAAAGGGTGAAATGGCAATCGAATGTATCAAAATTAACTTAACCTACCAACAATATTGGAGGTTTGTGAAATTTTCAAACTTATGGATGGACATATAGACTTTTAAGAAACGTCAGGGGAGGTTTAATATTTATGCTATTTTTTAATTACAATTTCATGCTTATACTCTTGTGCTTTGCTCAAAAATTTGTATGGGCCACAAGACTTCACCAGAACACAGGCATCATCTTAGGTTCTTTATAAAAAATTCCTTTATTAACCTCGTAGCTGTTCTTTTATATATATTCTTTTCTCTCTTTTCTTTTTCTCTTTTCATATTTTAATTAAGAATCTTTCTTCTCTCCCTTATATGGCATTAATTTAATTCATTGTTATCACTTTTGCTGCACCTTTCAAGTTACTTGTGGTCAAATTTCATCCAAAATTATTTAATTAATTTAGGAACCATCATAGTGTATTCTTTTTTAGTTGAGTTTATTAAATGTAAATTTTCTCTTTTCGAGAAATCGCCACCAACACCGCCCTTTTGCCTATTATGTTTCCACAGAATCTACACCATGGAAAGCAAAAGCAGGCATTGTCTGCCTTGCGTAGTGGGAATGATAATTTTGTAAATAGTAATATATATATGTTTATAAATGCCAAATGCTTGACGACCATCATTTTGTGGAGCATAGCTGGAATGGGGATTTTGTATTATGTTGTTTGTCATAAATCCAGTGGGAGATACCTCCTTGCTTTAATTGGGACTTGACACTTGACATGCACCTTCTAAAATAATAATTATAACACAACATTAACGAATTAAAATTCTCTCCTAATTATTTAAGTAATTGCATCTTACTTTCAAAGATTTTGTGATATATGGACTTTGATATCCATATTTAGTTTAATTTTTTTTAATTTTTCTGTTCTTTTGTTATTATTTTGTAATTAACCACCAGTGATGTACCTGGAGTCAAGTAAACCTCATTTAAAAGGAATCATAAGTCTATATTATTATTACTAATTAGTGTTATCATAAGTCTATATATGTTCTCCCCATTCATTATATCGATCAATTTAGCCTGTAGATCCTTATTCTCGTGTCAATCTCATTTATATTTTGGAAATTCAAAGGTTAATTCGTACATGCCAGGCCGTGGCTATTGATCGAATTCCAATATTTAAAACAACAATTCTAGAGGATGACTCTATATGTGAAGACAAATTTACATTAGAAAAATTCGATTTTGGTAAAGAGGATATTCCTCTTCCCATCATGATCATGAAGAATTGACTAGAGACAAGAAATCATGTATTATATTGCATTATGATTTACTGGACTCGTGAAAGCATATTTATAACTAGAAAACAAATTTATGTCTTGTACTGCCTAGCCACTATTTTAAATTTAAGAATGATATTTGTATATCATATTTTCTTTGTTTCATTTTTTTAAATCAATTAATAGCGACCTCTTATAGTAATTTCCATATAAAAGTTAATCACTGTTGATCCAGACCTTTGTTGAAAGCAAAATACGGAGAGTTTGGCACCAGTAACATCACATGATTCACATCACTCTTTTCAACGTAGCACTTTCTTTGAAGGTATAATTTGATAGCATCATCCAAAGGAGACCTAGTCTCTCTTCTTTTATGTATTACTGGAGTTGATGCCAACCTCTCAGACGAGACCTAGTCTCTCTTCTTTTATGTATTACTGGAGTTGATGCCAACCTCTCGGACGAGACCTCAGGCCCCTTAACCATCAAATCTAAATCTAGTCCACTTTTTTTATTTTTTTCATACCATGTGTATATGTACTTACATTATAGTTTCTTTAGTAGTGAATCTATCTTATCATTTATCGACTTTGCAGAAGTACAGAGTACTTGGCCGCTAATTAAGTCTTGACTGCCTCATGGCTTCTCTTGATCACTGTGCCTTGCCAGCTAATAACTTGGCACAATCAAACATGTATATATTCCATTTATGTGCATGCAAACTACGTAGAGCTTGTTTAGAATTAATTGGAAATTGTGCCCAGGCCAGCTTTGCTTCTTCATTCAGTTTACGTACAGGGATACCAATTAACCCTCTCTAACAAGAAATTATCTGAGTTAGGTTATCCGATGATCATTAATTTGTTGATTGGAAAATTTTAAGTCTTTAATTAAATATGGATAGATCGTATTAGAATGTTACTAAAATGAGTTTATGCTTGAGAAAGAAAAGGAACACAAATTTTGAAACAGAAATTATAATTATATGTTTTTTAGTAAAACATGAAAGATTAGGTAGATCATTCCAAATAATGACGTGGTGTGTCAGATGTAGGTTTTTTTTTTTTTTTTGTGCAGAAAATGGATGTTTCACGACAAGACAATGGGAGACAAAAACTAGTGGGATATGCTTTAATTAGGAGACTTCGAATGATGGAAAATGAAACTCAATTACATAAGGAGAGGATACATATTTTACAAGAAAGAAACAAAATCCAACTTCTCATCCCCAAGAAAAAGAGAAAGTGAATGAATGATCGATACTTAATTAATTAGTGCTAAGCAATATGATTGCATTTGAGAATGCCCATGTGGTTTGACCATTGCCGAGCATATTTAATCAATGAAACCCCCCAAAGCAAGCTTTCAAATATTATTTGAGGCCACAAACTTTAACTTTAGAATGCATTTGGTTGAGTAGAAGATACTCTGCAATCCGCAATGATGATTCGATCTATAATGAGTTTTCCCGACCTTTCGTTTGTTTTTGCCTTTTTTTACACTCTCCTGAAAGCAGTGGACAATGATGATGGAATTTGCTTTATGAGCAATGCCAGTCCGAATCCCTTCTAATTTCAATGCATGAATTGGTTGGTGAATATACTTCGAAAAGAAATGGCCACAATGTTTGATAAAAATAGAATTTAGTGGCTTGAGATGCCTTACCCTAGCTTTTTGCTAATATGGAAGAATCTACTTTGCGTTGACTTATAAATAATGTGTGGTTGTTAAGAACATTTTCTATTTCTACAGTATGAAGATCCAATCATTTTATAAAGGCAATGTATCCGGTCACTCATGTTTTTTCATGTGTCAATATACATTGTTACCTTTTTCTTTTGGTTTTCAGCTTTGGTTTGTTTCTGCTTTCATTTCTGGCTTTTCGTAATCGATTTCTTTACTGTTGAGGTGCATCCCACGTCGGCTTTGGAAGGAGCTAATGGCTAGTTTCTAAGTGTGAGAGAAATACTTAACGCTTCGAGTTTGCTTTTGAGACAAGAAGGCCCATGCCACTCAATATTGGTCAATAATCAAGTTCAAGGTTTTTTTTTTTTTTTCAAGAAATAACAAAAAACTCTATTTTCTGTTTTTATTAGTTAGACAAGTGTCGAGCTACCAAACAAAGCAACGAGTTTTTTTATTAAAGTAATGTCCCCTTCAATTTAGTTATTTTGTGAGATTTCTTCTAAGTTTGTATCTATTGTATCAAATTAAATATGCTAAAACTCATCTGCAAATGAAGTTCTTAATGCCCCCAATAAAATAAGTCCCAACCATCAATCAATCCCTAACGATATGATTGTCTTTCAACAAATTTCATTTTCTCTTTTTCATCTTTATAAGAAAAGAACTATGAAATTGCAACTTTTTTCTTCTATTAAAATAATCCAATTTGAAAATCTCTTAATATTTAGAGCCCCTGAATCTCTCTCTTTTCTCTATTATTTTCAATGGGGACTTCTACACCATACGTTCGCAATAAAAGGGATCGCAGGGCTCGGATAAAGGTATTTTTCTCAACTTTCCGATGACCGACATGGTGGCCAGGTGGGGTGATGGCAAATTGGCAATGGAGCTTTCTGCTATTTCTAATATCCTGAAGACTTTATTAAACAAGACCAAAGTAAAGGAGGTTTTGTGTTATTTTACCACAAAGCAACTCCCCTGAGTAACTTCAAAGAACTTTTTAATTTCAGTTTACACACACGAAGTGGTGAGCACGTTTAATTCAGGGGCCGACCATATATATTATTAAATTCGTTTTAAAATATTTATAATATAAATAATATATTGGATTTTACTATTCACCCTTCCTAAGTCTTTTATATAAACAAACTATTGATATTTGAATTGATGAATCTACAATTTTTTTTTGTTTTTATTATATTTAATTAATCAAATATTCGTTAAATAAGAAAATCATTCTTCCTAATAAAATAATTTTTTTTTATAAATAAACCTCCTGGAATAATTATTGTCCTATATATTAAATAAAAAGAAAAATAGTAAATAATCTCACTCTTCTAATTTTTACATAGACACTTTAGTTACATATATTTAAAGAGGAATTACAGAAAATTTCAGCATTGAATCAATTTCCAAAGTCTGAAAGAACGCCGTTTTTTTTAATATTTGACTAAGTTGATATGATTTTAATACGATTATTGTTATTATTTTACATATTACTGATATTAATAATATTAATTTTGTTTTTTATTACATGAATTTTTATTGGCATATTTTTTCGACTTAATTTATCAATAAATTTTTTTATAACCTGCCCAAAAAAAAATTAATCCTGCTTTTATCACTGATTTCATTAAAATATTGTTAAACTATTCAGATCTACCGACGTGGATGCAAAAAGGGCACGCCAAGCTTCATTAAAAAGCAAGAAATTAAGCAATAATACTGGGCCCAGGCTCCACTATTGTGAGAAAAGCGAAAGTGAAATGAAAAAGGTCAGCCCCCAGTCTGGAACACACTTATTCTCGATCGCTAGTTTCAGTCAATATCCAATGAAACCAAAATGCCTTTTAAAACACATTTCCTATTATCAAGATCCCAATTTGGCGGCAATACAATCGCCAAGTCTAGAATACGTCATTCATGGACCGCGTATCGTGCTGCAGACATGCAGTGATGAAAACAGCCAACGTGCAAATTGAGCGACCAAGCAAATTGAACTGCCAGGGGTCAGTTCCCTAGCCTGGAACAATAACAAACAGAAAATTATAAAGGGTTAGGCTTTGAAAGCTTTTGGGTTTGGTATACGAATTCGGATTCTCTCCTCATCGAATTTTTATTTAAATTTGAGAGATTTTATATCACGTGAATTTTATTATTTAATATTCCTTTTTTATTAACCAGTAAGTATTCTTTTGATTTTGGGTCGATGAAAATCAAATCTTCACGGATGATTGACAACCAACATAATAAATTCCAATAATACACGCATTTGGAAGGTTTGGAAGACTGGATAAGATAGTACATAAATGTGGAGGATTGCTCAATTTTCAGTTTAATTATCTCGAGAATAATAATAATTTCTTATATATAATAAATTTATAAAATCAATTTCATATAATTTGATATGATATAATTTTATTAAATAAACAATTATTATATATATATATTTTTGTAAGTTATCACTTATTACTCAGCCTTTAAAGTTTTCACACGTCGTGTTATATACAAAGGTATGGGCTGGTTATATGTTTATTAGTGTTTAAAAAATAATATCATAAAGTCCGTACTATGTATAAAGTGGGATGAATAAAGCTTCACAGCATGCCATGGACACTAAAGTGGAATTAATTTTTCTCAATTTCCTTATATTAACGCCAAAAAACAATTTAAATAAATAATTAATAATTGCCAAGGATACTTTTGTCTCTGTTTAATATTGGGTAAAATCAACTTCTGAAGAAAAATGTTATAATTTGTAATTAGGAACAATTTTTCAAAGACATCCAGGTTGTAGTTTCAACTTTCAATTTTTTTTTTTAAGAGCTTAATTAAAAGTCAATGAACCTAATTACGCGTATACAAAATACAATGGAACGAAACACTGAATCACACATGCATGTCAAATACAGTTGATGAATTCAATTATTCAATTTTTTTTTAATTGTTGGTACTGTATTCTATATATATAAACGTCATAACAGCCTTGCGTTGACTGAACTATTGCAAACACTACCAAAAAATGAGGGAGCCACAAAATGCTTTAAATTAATTAAAGTAATCTAGACTTCAGAATTCCTTTTTTTTTTTTATAATAATGATATTTGAGATTGATAATATACTTTCACTAGCGTCACTCCTGAGTTAGACTTCTAACCAACTTACTATATATTTATAGTGTGAAATTTCTTTTTTTTTTTAATGAATAAAAATGTATGTGTTGATGCACGGTTTCCGGACGGCCGGAGGAGCGGGTCGGAGCTCGGGTCGTGTGTCGGGTACGGTCCTGCGAGCACAGAAAAACGGTCAGGGGTGCCGGTGCTAGTGCCGGCGGTGACCCTCCGACGCTCAAGTCAGTATCCGGCACTCCGGAATTCTCTGGGAGAAATTCCTAGAGAGAGAAGCTCTCAAACTAAAGGAATTGTAGAGAGATAAAGAGTTCAGAGAAAATGTGCATTTGTCAACATGTAAAAAGTTACCTTGAGCAACGTTCCGGAAGGTATATATAGGAGTCGGGATGGGCTATTGTGGAACCCAGATAATAGGCCCAGAAGATGGGCTACAGTAATGGGCTTACTGTAATGGGCCCATGTAATGGGATACGGTAATGGGCTTACCGTATGGGCCCGGATAGTAGGCTACAGTAATGGGCTTACTGTAATAGGCCAGCTAATGGGTTACAGTAATGGGCTTACTGTAATGGGCCCAGATAATGGGATACAGTAATGGGCTTACTGTAATGGGCCCAGATAGTGGGATACGGTAATGGGATTACCGTATCATAAATAATTGAGCTGGGCTGGGTCATTGTGGGACCCAGATAATGGGCCACAGTAATGGGCTTACTGTGTTAGAGACAATTAGGCCCAATATTATTATGGCCATAACAGTAGTCCCCCCAGACCCAAGTCGAATAACGGGTCGACGTAGGGGCTATGAAATTATTCATGGGCCCAAATAATGGGCTACAGTAATGGGCTTACTGTAATGGGCCCATGTAATGGGATACGGTAATGGGCTTACCGTATGGGCCCGGATAGTAGGATACAGTAATGGGCTTACTGTAATAGGCCCAGCTAATGGGATACAGTAATGGGCTTACTGTAATGGGCCAAGATAGTGGGATACGGTAATAATAATTGAGCTGGGCTGGGTCATTGTGGGACCCAGATAATGGGCCCAGATAATGAGTCCAGATAATGGACCATAGTAATGGGCTTACTGTGTTAGAGACAATTAGGCCCAATATTATTATGGCCATAACAGTAGTCCCCCCAGTCCCAAGTCGACTAACGGGTTGACGTAGGGACTATTTTGCTATTCTGGGCTGTAGATTAAATGTATTAGGAGACCCGCCTAAAGATAAATTTTTTTTTTTTTTTAAATCAATGCAAAAATTCTGTGTGAATTATGTCCTATGTGTGTGTATGTGATTGTGTGAGAATACGAAAACGTTTGCATGTGTCAACATGTGAAAAAGTTACCTTGGGCAACGTTCCGGAGGGTATATATAGGAGTTGGGATGGGCTATTGTGGAACCCAGATAATAGGCCCAGCTAATGGGATATAGTAATGGGCTTACTGTAATGGGCCCAGATAATGGGATACAGTAATGGGCTTACTGTAATGGGCCAATGTAATGGGATACGGTAATGGGCTTACCGTATTATAAATAATTGAGCTGGGCTGGGTCATTGTGGGACCCAGATAATGGGCCCAGATAATGGACCCAGATAATGGGCCCAGATAATGGACCCAGATAATGGACCACAGTAATGGGCTTACTGTGTTAGAGACAATTAGGCCCAATATTATTATGGCCATAACAGTAGTCCCCCCAGGCCCAAGTTGACCAATGGGTCGACGTAGGGACTATTAAATTATTCATGGGCCCGAATAATGGGTTACAGTAATGGGCTTACTGTAATGGGCCCATGTAATGGGATACGGTAATGGGCTTACCGTATGGACCCGGATAGTAGGATACAGTAATGGGCTTACTGTAATAGGCCCAGCTAATAGGATACAGTAATGGGCTTACTGTAATGGGCCCAGATAATGGGATACAGTAATGGGCTTACTGTAATGCTGTCTCTTATACACATCTAGATGTGTATAAGAGACAGACAGTAATGGGCTTACTGTAATGGGCCCAGATAATGGGATACAGTAATGGGCTTACTGTAATGGGCCCAGATAGTGGGATACGGTAATGGGCTTACCGTATCATAAATAATTGAGCTGGGCTGGGTCATTGTGGGACCCAGATAATGGGCCCAGATAATGGGCCCAGATAATTGACCATAGTAATGGGCTTACTGTGTTAGAGACAATTAGGCCCAATATTATTATGGCCATAACAGTATGCTATGCTTCTTTGTTATAAAAAAAAGGGTTAAACTTTAAAATTAAAGTTTGAAGAGTAAGAGTGAAGAAAATGTTTTTTTTTTTTTGATAAAGGGAAGATAGCTTACAACTACCTTTTAAAATTTATCTATAAAATTTATAATTTTTTGTTACTTGTTGATTCACTATTTTTTCCCTTTTTTTAGACTATATGTGAAAATTTTCCTTTATTTATTGTACTAAAATATTACAATATATATATTTTTTACATATAGATATATTTTTCAGAAAAGTTGCCTGGGATGGTTGGTTACAACCCTGCTTTAGTTTACTTAAAATCTTCATAAATAATTACAGTATTATACAGAAAGTTCAAATAATTTGCAGTTGAGGTTAACATGGCTGAGGAACCTTCTCTAGATCTATGTGAAGCCTAAATATTTGTTTGCTCTTTTACATACCACTTAAAAAAAGTGGTAAAAGTGCATCTTATTTTTAATATGATATTTTTATATCCTTATAATAAAAATATGAAATATTTATGTTACATTTGTGCAAGTTCTTAAAATTAAATCAAAATTCTTTTTTCATTCAAATAACTAATGTTATATTTATTACAATCTTTTAAAAATAAAATATTCATTTTTGTTATGGAAATTAAAATATATGGCTTTAAATATGTGTAAAATAAATAGTTTACAAAATTAAATTGAAATATTAATATAGTAATAAATTAATAAGCTTGTTTATTATAAAAACCAATATATTTATATTTTGTTTGATATAAGTCAAGATTATAAATAATTATATACTTTAATTATTTTTTAATTAATTTATTACATTAAATTTTTATTTATATTAATTTTATTAACCAACGCATGTAAAACAAGTCAAATTTTAAAAATTCAAATGCATATTTATTAAATAAATTATATTATTGTAATTATTCTTTTTATATATTTTATATCATATACATACATAATTTAATTTTTAAATTAAAATTTGAATTTCATATGCAGTAAGTAATATTATATTATTTAAATATTTTATTTAAAACAAAAAATAAAGAATTTGAATAAAAATAAAATATTTAATATATTTTTATTTCTAATATGAAATATTTTTAATTAATTATATAACTTTTGGTAATTGAATATAAAGAGTCTTTATGGAATAAAATTATCACAAGATGACAGTTTAGACATTTTAAATTTTTCAGACATTTGGAAGAAAAAAAGTAATAAATTTTCACTTTTTATTTTCAGACAATTTTATCTGAAAATAAGTGATTAGATGTAAAAACAAACATACAAAAAGTTTTTAAGCCTAAATCCTCGTATTGATAAGCTGTGATTTGAGGAGCTGAGTATCCAAACGCCAATTATTTGTCTATTAGGGGAAGGATAAATCCTTTCTATAAATTGAAGATCTCTTCTTATAATTATTTAAGAGTATTGCTACTCATACAAACTATTTATACAAATTCACACGTACAAACTGATGTGACATCCTTATATGATCGTCACATCACCCATGTTAATTAATGTCATTTATTATTAATATATATTTATCAAATCACTGTATTTATTTATCAAATCACATTATGCCACGTCAGTTTATATGGGTGAGTTTGTATAAGTAGTTTGTAAGAGTAGCGTTACTCATTATTCAATATAACTGTATGAGATAACTTAAGAAACATTATTGAATGATGAATGTTATTACATTGTTTTTTATTCAAATATTGCGACTAAGAGGAATAACGTTGTGTTTGAAGCCATTTCTCTTTTATGGAAAATTTAAAAGCTGATCTAGAAAGTGGCAAGCAATATTCACATAAAAAAAGGATTAATTCCCCAAACGTGCCTTGTAGTTTATCGAAATCCCACATGATCATATCTGATTTTAAAAATCTCATATGTCTCCCATCTCCGTTAAAAACCATATAAAGTTTTCCAAATTATCCTTAATTGGCCATTAAAAATATTTGAAACTCTAAACATACAAAAAACAAAATTAGAAAAATAAAGAACTCACCTTGAAAGACGTAAACTTCATAAGATAATTCTTTACATATGCTAATGTGACAATTTTATTATTAAGATTTTAATATATAATTCTTTTTCATAATTTTTTAAAATTTATGTATCATTTATTGTAGTCATATTTTAAGACTTTTGAGATAATGGTTGATAGAAAATTATTAACAAATTTTGAGATTTATTTTTAATTTAGAATTTTGAATAGTCAATTATTGACAATTTGAAATATTTATATTTTTTAAGCGATATTTTAAATGTTTTTAACGAAAAGAAGAGATATACGAAAATTTTTAAACTAAAATCGGTCATCCCAGATTTTGATAAATCTCGAGAAAGGTTTGTGATTGGGCCCAGACAAGGATACGAACGCTCGTCCAAAGAAAACAGAAAAGTTTCCAGATTGTCAAAGTTTGTGGCGAGGGGAGAGTGACAGAGGAGATCAATTTTTTTTTTTTTTTAATAACTTATTATTGTTGGAAAGTCAATAAATTAAGGGGGTCCATGTTAATTTTTCAATTTTGATAAACCCGTTCTGTCCTTTTCATTAGGAAGCTGAATCCTTGACGGCTATTCTATATTCGAATTGGCGAAATCGTAACCTTATTTTATATTGAGGAATTATTTTAAATAAAATTGATCAATTTATTTACTGAAAATGTTCAGATTACTATCTTATGTTCTTCTTATATAATTTGAAGATTATTAATGCATTTTATGATTCTCTTCCTCACTGTCTGCATTTAGAACTCTAATATAATTAAATAAATAATAAATCCAAATGATATTTTAGTATCAGATATAACATTTATGCTAGTTATCTAATGATTTTCTGTCATATTAAATTATATGTGTATAATTATTATTTCTATACGTAAAAATATAATATTTTTAACTTGAATTTTTTACTTAAATATTGGTTTAAATGATTAACAAATCATCTCAATGAATTTAAATTTTTAATGTAAGTTCAAAAGTAAACAAGTCGCACCATTGGAGCGAACTAAACGAATCATGATTAAAATTTTTTGTTATAAAACTCAAATTATAACTCTATAGAAGTACTAGTAGACATATCATTTGTCATATTTGAAAACACATAATATTAGATGTTCAAAAAAGTCATAAAGGTGATTGTTCAAATAATAATTGCCTATTAAAAATATAATAATATTATACTTATAATCTATGTATAACCCATATAATCTAATATAATAATTTATATAACAAAAATTAATTGAAAAAAAAAGAATGAATGAATTTACATCTCTAATAAGATTTTATCTTATAAATTATCATGTTAAGTTATAAATTTAGATTGTATATAAATTATAAGTTTAATATTACTGTTAAAAATATAACTAAAACTAAAAAAATTATAATTTATTATTATATTACTTTATATTTTGATAATACCTTAATGTTCTTAATAATTGTGATACATACTTCACGAGATGCGCCGCATTAAACCATATTTGTTTCATTAAAGGATTTTATATATATTAAAAAAAACTTGAAAACGACACAATTATAAAATAACTCTAAAAATATTAAACAATTAAAATCAACCATAAATAGTCCCCGAACTTCAACGAACCCCTCGTGCCTTTGTATGGCATCCATGGTAGGGTGGTCACATCACAAATTGTCACTTCTGCCATGTCGACTCTAATCGACAAACTAATATTGAGAGACTACAATACCCTTAAATAGTTATTTTCATTATATAAATTAAAAAGCCAAAAAAGAATAAATCGCAATCCCTCATAAGCTAAAAAATTATAAATAAATTCAATAAAATTAAAAAGTTATTTTTATGTAAAACGACTAATTTGAGCATTTTAGTCTTCTAACAATAAATTTATTGGTTAAATCCTCCAAATTATCTTTAACTTAGTTTTTAAGAAATTGTGATTGGAGACCAGCGATGTTAAATCAATGAAGAAAGGAGTGAAGTAAATCTAAAACATTAATAAAAGTGAAAATCCACGTATCAACATAGGAAAAGCTAAGATAATAAGAGAATCATGCTTTAAATCTAAAGTTGTTAAGTGTTAATGAACAAAATCTTTGAGTTATGATTTTGTGTAATAACTGGATGACATGGCAAAAATTTTTTTTTTTTTTAAGCATCCACTACATGTAGAGAGCCCAATTATGAGATGCATGTCAATTATATTATATCAGCAGTACTAAATTTACAATCCAAACTCCATAATATATAGTAGTTTTTATGGCAAAAATTTACTTAAAGAGGAAAAAACGTTTTAAATACAACCCAAGGTCCACAATTTATGGTAGCCTACATGTAAAAAATTTATTAAAATAGGACAAATAAAAATGAATGAGGGAAGTTATATCTTCAGTAGAGGCGGACCGACGTTGGGACCCAAGGAGACCCGTGCCCCTCTTAAAATATTAAAACCTCTTTATAGCCCATAAAGTTTCAATAGTTACAACACACCCTTTTCTTTAAGAAAAAAAAAACATAATTTGATTTTACACAACTTTTTTCACTTTTTTGCTCCTGCAGCCACCTGATCACTCATTCTGCCACTGGCACCTACCCTGTCCCCTACCATTCTTCTACCCTCCAAATTGGTACAAAAGACAAGCACAATCAATAGCCAAGTGAGTTTATATTTTATTATATTTAAAATTTTATTATTTTATTTTATACATGAAATTTTAATCAAATTTTTAGTGTTCTTCTCGTGTCATTTTGCACTTTCATTGTTCTTAGTATCTTACTTTTATTTTGCAGGCAATCATATACTCTTTTTATAGCAAGTGCAATCGAACACAGTTATACAAGACTAATAACTAATTATCCTTCCTTTCAAGTAAGTTATATCATCACTCACTATAATTAATTCTTGTTACTGAATTCTATAAATAAAATTTACGTACACGTTTTTAATGTTTATTTATTTATTTTGATATAAATTATTGCTTTTTCTTTATATCTTTTGTTACGGTTGAAAATTAATCAATTGATTCCTATAAAAATAGTACAAATTGAAAAAAATTCCTTTGAGTAGTAATGACTTTCTTTTCTAATTTATATTATATAGTATATTTGTGTCATATATCTCTTTATTCTTGATTTATTTGTATTGATTAGAGTAAACAAAATTAAATATCTTTAAAAAGATTATGTTATAGAGACTTTTTATTATTTAATGTGTTTGTAGTCTTTTTCAATAATAGAATAATACGTATCATTTTTATTTATCAGTTATGGAGAGATATTTCAAAAGAAAATCTACTTCTGAGCTGGCATCAAGTCCAAACAAAAATGCTAAAAGCTCGAAACGAATTTGTGAAGATGTTAATTTATAAGATTTTTTTTGCAGATCCTGGACTTAGAACTTGAACTTTGAAATATAATCCTAATGTCCGAGATCAAGTTCGAAAAGCTTATCTTCAAAAGGGTAATTGTCAACTTCGAAATCACAATTTTTCCTTTAAAAAATATAGAGAAAAGTAAAAAAGATTTAATCCACCTTGGTTTAATGAATATCCTAATTTGTTAGAGTACAGTATAACAAAAGATGCCTTATTTTGCTTATGTTGCTATCTCTTTAAACCAAATAGTAGAGAGCAAGCATGTGGTGAATCTTTTGTAAGTATAGGGTTTTCGAATTGAAAGAAAAAAGAGAAGCTAGAAGTTCATATTGGGGTCCTAATAGTGCTCATAATCAAGCTTGGGGTATGTGTAAAGCATTGTTAAAGCAAGAGTAACATGAGACAATTTTAGTGAGACAATCTGACCAAGCTCGAAATTGACTATCGAACTCGTTTGATTGTATCAGGTTTGTTTTAAGACAAGGGCTTCCATTTTCGTTAACATGATGAAACTGAAGATTCTAAAAATCGAGAAAAATTTCTTGAACTCTTACATTGGTTGTGTGATCATAATGAGGAAATAAGAAAAGTTGCATTACAAAATGCTCCTGAAAATTTGAAATTGATAGCACCAAAAATTCATAAAGACATAGTAAGTGCTATTTCAATTGAAATTACTAATTTCATTATCAAAGATATTGGTGATGCATTATTTTCAATTATTGTTGATAAGTATCGTGATGTGTCTTCAAAAGAGTAGATGGCCATTATATTACGTTATGTGGATAAAAATGGCAATGTGATGGAACAGTTTGTAGGCATTGAGCATGTTATTGACACTACGACACTGTCACTAAAAGCAGCTATTGATAATTTTTTTTCCAGGCACAGATTGAGTATCTCTCGATTATGAGGACAAGGTTATGATGGAGCAAGTAATATGTGGAATGAATTTAATGGTTTGAAAGCACTTATTTTGAAAGATAATGAATCTACTTTTTATGTGCATTGCTTTGCTCATCATCAACTTCAGTTAGCTCTTGTGGTTGTGGCAAAAATTCATACAGAAATTATTGCTCTTTCTTTTTGGGTTGCTAATATGTTTAATGTTTTTGGAGCATCAGCTAAACATCGTGATATTCTCCAAGGAAAACATGTAGCAGTTATTTTTGAAGCACTCATTAATGGAGAGCTTTCAACTGGACGAGGCTTAAATCAAGGAATTAATCTCAAAAAGCCAGGTGATACACGTTGGAGCTCTTATTACAATTCTTTAATAAGTTTGATTTCTATGTTTTCATCTGTAGTAGATATAACAGAGATGATAGCAGAGGATGAATGTGGTGCTGATCATAAATATGAGGCCAAGCTTATATTGAATTTTATCAAATCCTTTGATATTATTTTTTATCTACATTTGATGAAAACAATATTAGGAATCACAAATGATTTGTCACAAGCTTTACAGATAAAGGATCAAGATATTGTGAATGCCATAGAGTTAGTTAGAGTTCGTAAGGAAAGGTTGCAAACAATGAGGGAAAATGGTTGGGATCTGTTATTGGATGAAGTGTCTTCCTTTGTGCCAAACACAATATTGAAGTTCCTAACATGCATGATATTTTTTGGCCTTAAGGGAAATCAAGACGTAAAGCTTAGGCGATCACACATATGCATCATTATCGTGTTGAGATATTTTTTTGTGTTATAGATATGCAGCTGCAAGAACTAAATAATCGTTTTACTAAAACAAATACTGAGTTGCTTTTTTGTGTAGCATGTTTGAATCCAGCTGATCTATTTTCTGTTTCTAATAAACAGAAGCTTATACGACTTGCTCAATTTTATCCTAAAGAATTTTTAGCAGTCCAACTCAAAGTACTTGAAGATCAACTTGAAAACTTTATTGTGGATATACGTTCTAATAATGAGTTTTCAGAGTTGAAAGACATTTCTAATCTTGCCCAAAAAATGGTTAAACAAAAAAAGACAAAATTTATCCATTGGTGTATTTTCTGTTGACATTGGCACTAATTCTACCAGTTGTAATTGCCACAGCTGAGAGGACATTCTCTGCTATGAATATTGTGAAGACTGAATCACGTAATCGAATGGATGATGAATAGATATGTAAGCTTGCTTGCATACATTGAGAAAGATATTTTTGATAGCATTGAAAATGAGGTAATTATGCAACGTTTTCAAAATATGAAAAC
>SNVD02007179.1:0-27702 GCA_013180625.2 Boswellia sacra | reverse complement strand
GGTTACAAGTGATTAGGTGAGAATGGCTCTACACACACACACTTGAGGAATTGAAGTGAAGCGAAACTAATCTTTGAGATAAAATTCTTGATCAAGTGCATTATTTTGAAGTTTTCCCTGGGTTATAATTAAGTACAATCTTTGAGGCCTATTTGCAAGTTGAAGCATTTGTGTGTGTTTTAATTTTCTTTGATTCTGTTTCGGTTTAGTTCTGTTTCGTATCATTTTAGTTGCTCGAGGACTAGCAAAGTCTAAGTGTGGGGGAATTTGATAGGTGTCTATTTATGTATTACTTTTATATCAATTCGTCCATGTTTCTTGCTATATTCCTTGGTATTTTTATGTTTTTGTGTGGTTTTGATGTTTGTAGGAGTTTTGGAGCAACTTGCACAAAAATGGAGTAAAACCCTCATTTTCACCTCTGCTAGTCAGTGATCTTCTCGGATTTAATTGTATTGATATACAATGAACCCGACGACATGTTATA
Source organism: Boswellia sacra (assembly GCA_013180625.2). NCBI lineage: Eukaryota > Viridiplantae > Streptophyta > Magnoliopsida > Sapindales > Burseraceae > Boswellia > Boswellia sacra. Next base: position 27,215 of record SNVD02007179.1, on the reverse strand, counting down.
TACCGTTGGAAAGCTCTCGAAGCCTATTTTCTGGAGAAATTTACGGTTTATAAATCCATTCAGTGTACAAAAAGTTGTAATCAAAACAGTGTGAGATGTATAGAAATATAATTCCACAAGTCACTGTAGCATGTATAATACGAGGCACTGTAGCAAATCACTGTAGCAGAGTATTTAAACACATTTTAGGGTTTTATTTTCATAACTTGAAGAGGGGAGAACGTTGTAGAGGCTGCAGCTCTGGAATTCTTTCATCTCTTGGAGTTCTTGAAGGAGAAAGGAAGCTTGGAAATAGTAAGAACTACAATCCAAAGAGAATTACATCAAATTTGCTAAGTTTTTCCCTTCCCTTTCATTTTCTGGAATGTCTCCATGTTGTATTGTATTTACCACGTTCTTAAACATGTGTAACTGAATCTGAATTGGTTGAGGTTGATTTCAAAGCCCCTGATATGGTTTTTGTGAGTTGATTGTGCAAGAAGTTGTTATCCAATTCTCTAATTGAAGTTGCTTGTATTTTCCCATATCTAATGCTTATGATTGCTTACTGATTGTATTTGGAATGGCCAACTGAATATAATCTGTTGTTGTCTATTGATAGATTAGAAATCTTGATCCGTAATTGTCATGAATTTCCAATCATTAGTAGCAAAATTGTGATCAGAGATTGCAATTGGAAATACAACCTAGGTTAAATAATCTGAACTTGTGTGATTATTGCTTAGATCAACCTATCTTTCTCATCGTAATGCTTCCATTGAATTAAACTAAGAGAGCTTGTTCTAGGTTGTTTAATGGATAGAGATTAAATAAAGAGCTTGTTTTATTTAACAACAAAGTAGGAAAGATTGGGATAACAGAGCTTGTTGTTATCTACGGTTGATAACTTCAATGCTGTAATTAGATGACAATTCTACAATTAATTCGCAAATCCATATCTTGTGGTAGAGAAGGATCCCTTAACCAGCTTTCTCCCATTGATTTTCATTCAAATTTACTTTCTGTTTTGTTATTCTTTACTTGCATTCTTATTTCATTTAGTAAATCATTCAACAAAAATCCCCCCCTGTTTAGTTTATTGTTGCTGGAAATAACAAATTCAATTAGAATCAATCCTCGTGGGAACGATATCTACTTATCACTTTATTACTTGTGCGACTAGTATACTTGCTAGTTTCGAACGCATCAATGATTAATAAGTTGGCTTAAGTTTAGGGACAAGTTTTATTTCGGTTTTTTCAATTACAACTTATATATAGAAATCCATAGATCTTTGTTACAATGCTATTAGTTATTTGATGGAAAAAATATAGCGGTGCTTATCATGATTATATTACCAAAATGCAATTTTATTTAAGGAAAGGTTAATGTAAAATTTTTAAAATAAATTAGGGATATTTTTGACATTTCATATTAAAAAAACTAAAAAAAACTTATTGGAAAAGCCTCAAATTTAGGCTTCTCCTAATAGACATAAAGCGTTTTTTTAATAATGTAACCAAATGACAAAGATAAATAAATAAATAAAAATAAAGAGTTTTTAGCATAAAAAAACTCTTTAAACCAATAAAGAAATCAAAACAATCACACTGTAAATTCTAGACCAAAACACATAATTTGTCACAAGTCAATATTTATGCAATTCAGAACTCGAACAATTTTTACGAGGACTACAGCTCAGCTTAAACTAAACAAAAATATCATCCGTATAATTTCCAACTGTTTTCTAGGTATTTTAGTTGGCAATTTAGATTTTGCAAATTGTTGTTTGTGATTATTTATGATTATGTTCCAAGTTGAGTTGAGATAGTTTCAATTAATTAATGTGTTACTAGATACAATATATCCATATATCTGTGGCCCCTTAAGTATCTAGTGTCCCCAAGCAATCCAAAACTATATATCACTTGTGAAAAAAAAAGAATATACAGTGAAGGCAAAAGTAGCCATGATCATGATCATTACAGAAGCTTAAAATATATGTAGACTCATTGAAAGTGATGAGTTCTTGAACATAAAAATAGCTAGAAATTAACCAGATTATTGTTCTTCTGCTGTTTTGCATGCATGTTTTCTATAACCTCGGAGAGGGACGAGGATGAACGGGATCCCAGTCAGTGATGATGTGATCACGGGTGATTTCTTTGAGTGAACGGCAACCACTTAATGCCATTGTTAGCTCAAATTCATCACGCAGCATTTCAAGAACTCTTCTCACTCCAACCTCTCCCTGAGATGCCAATGAGAACACCACAGGTCGTCCAATCTGAAATAAACAACCACCTTTAGTTATAAGCCTCCTTGATGAGTCGCTCTTGGCCATTTGGTTGAAATGTCTCTGAAAACATACTCAAGTGATGTATTGTGCTTGGTGTAAGTTAACTTTGTTAATGCCATTATACTTACAAATATGCCAGAGGCTCCTAGTGCCAAGGCTTTGAAGACATCTGTTCCACGCCTAACACCACCATCCAAGAACACAGGAACTCTTCCTTGTGCAGCTTTCACAACCTAAATTAAGAAGGCAAAGACACTATAATAATTAAATAAAATAAAATAATTAAAAAAATGCTTCAATGAAGCAGTAATTTACATTCGAATATTTCACTTACTTCTTCCAGAGCCATGATAGTGGCAGGCACATAGTCAAGTTGACGAGCTCCATGATTGGAGACAATAATCCCAGCTGCCCCAGCTTGTATGGAGAGCCTTGCTGCATATGCCACATCACAGTACTGATTCAGAATCAAAAGATTAATACAATTGAGAGGAAAAAAAATTAACTGAGTTATATCTTTCTTACCATCCTCTGCTGTCAGAACACCCTTCACTAGAATTGGCAATTTGGTGATTGTCTGAAGCCACTTCACATCCTATACAGATTTCAAAGGATATCACACTGGGACACACAATGGTTTAAATTTTCCAATTTGTAGCAGAAACCGCCCCAACATCTTATTTTACCTTTTGAATTTTCACCTAATGCTTAAGGTCACAGTCCTCACAGACATAAAAGGATAGCGAAAACGAATATGTTTGTGTAGTTGCAGAAAAACTAAGCCATAAGCATCTAAGTCAATGTAAACCCAGAGCATTGGTTCTCATTTAATATACCTTCCAGCTAAGAGTACGATCGATTTGACCAGCAACATACGAAGCAAGTCCAGAGTCTTCTGCCTGCACAGCACCATAGAATAAAATTAGAATTACTGGGAGAAAAAAGTCATCAATCTGAATTCATCCTTTCCTTATAATTTAACATTTTGCTACCGTTGCCTCTTACTTTTTCCATCTTGCCAAGGTCCAAACCTTCAAAATTCTTCAATGTCAAATGTGGTGGTAGAGTGAATCTGTAAGAGAATTAATGAGCAGCATTCTAGGATTTAACAGAGAACCTATTTTATCACATCATAAAGACATCTTAACTGAAGCTTCTGACAAATTGGTGCATCAAAGCCAAGTTCAAATTGAGTTATTAACCTGTTTTTGATGTCAGATTCTCTGCGACCAAGCCTTGGGGTATCAACTGTGAGGGCAATAGCCTTGAATCCAGCTCTTTCAGCTCTTCTCACAAGCTGAGCAACTACATTCCTGTCCTTGTACACCTAAATGATACAAACAGCAAACAGTTTCTTTCAGATGTTGAAAGTGCTTGTTAGTTTATTGAGTTAACCTATACAAAGACATCAAACATATTAATGAGGCTTACATAGAGCTGGAAAAAGCGGATGCCAGGTCCGGTTGAAGCAACCTCTTCAACACTTGAAGTAGCCCATGAAGACAAGGTCTGAAAATTGAAACAAAGCATGAAATGCTATTAGATTAATTAGAACATATAATAAAGCAATATCATGTTCTATCCACAACTGACAATGAACTAAATTTTGAATCCAAGTCAGAACATATGCGTGATAAGCCCTGGGGACAGGAAAATGTTTCAAAGGACAGACAAGAAAACTCCAGGATAACTAACTAGTTACAATTCTAGTCCAAAAACTTTCTGAAGTTTTTTCTCCTCAACATTTTCATCCTTTATGAGGCTAGCTAGGTAAGTCACTTTAAGCGTTTAACAAGAAACTCAGCTCAAGATTAGAAGCTTAAGAAGGAGATAAATGAGCATTGAAATAGTCTTTTCAATGGCACAAAGTATCCAACTTAAAGATATGGTATGTAATCACAAATGATGATGAAAATTGACAGTGTCAAACACGGAAAACAGAAATTCATTGCTGTAAAATTTTTTGAGGTATAGATTTGAACTGGAACAATGGAAAAAGAGCGGAGACCAACCATAATTGTTCCAGCTGCTGATGCGGCTCTAGCAGTAGCATACTCCCCTGTAAGAGTCAACCCACATTGTCAGATGAACAACCAAATTTTTTTTAAATAGGTTTTGAGATCAAATTTCCTGTTTAAAAACAGCTCAATCAAAATTCAAGCAGAAAATTCTAATGCCACTCATACTTCCAGGCAAATTAAGAAGTATTATTATCCAGCCATTACTTTGTTATGTTAATAATTCAGAAAGACAACTTTCCTTTGTTTTTAGCAAAGAATTTCAATTCTTTCCTGCTTTCTTTATCATGTGCATCATTCAGTTTGAAATCAAAGGACAAAAGTATTGATGTGTCAAGTACTTTGCATATATAACATGCTCCTCATAGATACTACAGCTTTTCTATTAATTGAAGAAAAAACTGAATGGCACTGGACTTTGAAATGTTTCCAGTTTATATTTATACTCACTTTGAAATCCACCACAAGCTCGCAAAAGTGATTGCATAACTTCAATCAAATCAGACTTTAGACTTAACTTGGAATCTATATCCATGTAGCCATATATGCATATATCAACATACTTTTGGTATTTTATCAATAGACATTAGTAAAAGTTATAAAGAAAAAATTGTGTCTACCATCAGGATGAGCCATTTTCTGCATGGCTGTGGGGGCAATCATGATTGGCATCGATATTTTGAAGCCCAGGACAGTGGTAGTCATGTCTATTTTGCTTACATCAATCAGAATGCGAGGTCGAAACCTATTAACAATTAATATAAGCATTTTCAAAGGAAAATAAAGCAAACATGTTAATAAAGAAAACTTGTTACAGGGTGATAAATCAAATGTTGGTTTATTTGGGGTATTGCCATTAAATAAAAAGGACAGAAAGCTCACTGGATTCTTGAGAAAGCAAATCTGTTCTCCTGCAAAGTCCACTGGTCCTCTGCACCTGACGCATAGTAGTCAAACACCATCTTTGGCAACTTTTGCTTAGCAATGGCTTCATACTCCATGACATTGGTGATTTCCTCCATCTTTATTGTTGCTTGGTTTTCTCCTTACAAAATCTAAATTCGACATTTCAGAAACAAAAAGGAAAGGCTCAAAATTGACTCGTGAAGAACAAGAAAACAAGACATTCAACTTCAAACTAACTTGCTTCAATCCACTAAAATTATCTCGTGGGGAGCTCTGCTCTGTATGTATATATGTTATCATGCAAAGATGAGGGTAATGAACATAAATTTCTTTCCAGAAACCTTTTGCATGAAGAATTAAGAAAGCAACCAACAAGTATTTGGATGAAAAAAAATACAGTTACAGATTAAAAATAATAATAATGAAGCAGAAGAAGTTCTCCAGCTTTCAGACTCAACCCACATGAAAAGAAAGATAAAACAAAATAAAATTCTACGAATTATAGTCATAGAGAATCAAGGCAAGGAAGCAATACCTTGGATTACAAGACTGTTCAAGGAAGTGCATGCAGAGAAACCAGTAAGAGAGAAATTAACAGAGAAGAAGGCACTAAAAAAGTGATATAAATTATATTAATATATATACAAGGTCACATGGAGACAAAACAAGTGGGGTTCAAGTATCCATAACGTGAAGTCATAAGAGAAAAAAGGAGAGAGGAAGGCGCTGCAGTACATTACAAGCTGAGTGGATGAGCATTTGGAGGTGAGCATTTGAGAACAAATCTTATCAGGGCAGATGGGTGGCTCTTATCCACATACTCTTTGTGTGTTTCAGAGAATTTCTGCCTCATTATCCCTGTTATCATCCTAAAAATTAAATTTAAGATTATGATAAATTTTTAAGAGTTTGAAAGAAAAAAAAAAAAATAGACACACAAGTGTATTGGGTGGACTACAATGGTTGCTATCCCTCTCTCAATTAGTTTGAAGTTGAGTGTTTCGCATTCCTACCTGTCGGATCGGGTTTAAAATAATAATACATAGAGGAAATGTTTTTAAGTACCTCCATCGTTACCGGTTCAATATCAACCTTTGAATTTGAGATTTTCTCAAAATTGAGAATTTCAATTTCTCAAAATCGGGAAAGGGGTTGTGAGACAATCATATAACTTGTTTATATAAATATATAATGATCAAGGTATTTTAACTTATGTTTTTTTTGCATAAATCTTAACTTAAACTCTTTGTCATCCATTAACTTAATGATAATATTTATAATTAAAAATAGACATTTTTATATTTTTATAATTTATCATAAATATTCTTTATAATTGTCTAAAGTTACTCTATTAATTCTCTTAAATCAAATAATGCTGCATGTATAACTCATTTATAGTTAGTTTCTTTTACAACTTGAGCTGCCAAATGTCAGTGATTGTATCAATTCATGTCCTATAATTTAATATATCTTTTTTTTATTTTTATTTTTTACTCATCTAATGATAATTTGTTCGTTTCATGTTGTAAAAAATGTTTATTATAAATGAGTCAATGATATTTCGTTAATTCGGATTCTAAGAAAAGTTGGTTGTAAATAAGTTAGAGATGTAATAAAACTTTTAAAATTTAGAGTAGTTTTTATTCAACCCCACTTTTTAAGTCAATAGCCCCCAATTTTATTTTCCTTAATTTTTTTTTACTATATTACCCTTCTCAATCTCCAATTTAGGTATTTAACCCAATCTATCTTCTTCAACGAGTACTTCTAACTTGGAATGCAAGGACCCAAGAAAAGAGACTTAATAATTTTTTCAATTAATCTGCATCTTCATAAGCAAAACAAGAATATGTGGATTAGAGTTTGATCTATGATCACCCTTCGCCGTCATCATGTCAAGCTGATTATATAAAAAAAAAAACTGAGCAATACTGATTTAAGAGCTAAAGCAAACACACAATAGCTTAAACCCAAGGTGAAACTTTGAAAAGCCCCGCTTTGATCTCCATCTAGAACTCTTTTAGCTCTCTTTCTTCAATGCTTTTCAGGTTCCTGCTCATTGGCACATTTAAGTATCATTTTCTTTTGTTTTATCTTTCTTTCGCTTCTTTGTCCATGCCTTTGAGTACCAAAAGAACTCGACCTTCGAAAAAGCTAATGGAATCCATTCGCTTTCTAGTCTCTACTTAGGGCCAACACCTATTCCTAACAAAATGAAAAGCAGTGAGCTCCACAATAAAAGTGAAGCGCGGCAGCCAACAGCAAGATTGTCTTGCTCAAGAAATTTAGTTTGTTTCTCACAGCTTTTTTCAAAAAATTTTTTAAAGATGGCTATTCCCAGCAGTGATTAAACTTGTCTTTTCAGAAGAAGACTTTTCCAAAAATCAACAATCGAGCACAATAAAAAAATCATACTCTAGCTTGCTAAAGAATTAAAAATGGGTAAAATTGTCAAAAGAATTACAAAAATAAAAATGGGATTGAAGAGTTAGAAGTTGAGGGCTTAATAGCTAATCTAAAGTTTATTTCAAAACCTACCCAGAAAGTTTGTGAGGTAGTAGAAATTATTCATAATTTTCATTTGTTAAAGTTTGATGTATGTTATATTAAAAGAAAACCAATGACAATGTTGTTTAGCTAGTAAAAATAAAATAAAGTTGACTTCGGCTATGATTATCTTTAGTGAAAGAAAGAGAAAAATAATAGTGACATATAAGGTGCTTAGTGCTATGGGAGTCCAAGTCCCACCTCTAATGACACAATAATTGCCAAGGTAATTGATAGCGCACCACTTCTATTCTTCTTCTTCTTCTTCTTTTTCTTCTTTCTAAAATAGTAATGAATATAGTTTAAAATATAAAATATAGTAGAAATTGTGAGAGCTAGTTTCTTCAACAACAATACTAGGTTAGATCTTCCAAGTCTTCACATTAAGATGTGTAGATTAGGTCATACAATATTCTCATGAGGTTGAAATTATCAAAGCTTAAACCTAGAGTTATCTGAAATCAATGCTTTAACCCTTGCAATTGAATAAAAACTAACATTAACACTCTTTGCATTACTCAATTTGAAGGGTTGGGATGAGATGGAAAATTCTATCCCCATTCAGGGATAGGATTGTCATATCCCTGTCTCCACTCGGTTACTATCCCTTTTCAAGTTCTTTGCATTTTGTGTCATGAGTTCTTTGTTTATCCAACTCAATAGTAGAATGTTATATATATTTGAATCACTAATCTCCAAGATTCCCGTTTCATAGTTATCATGTGGTACATTTAGGTAGTTAAGAGTAGTACCTTTTTGAAGATCTAACTTGAATTACGATGGTTCATCCAATGATTGAGATCATGGGATTGTATATACTCTTGTTGGGCTCCTTTTCTAGGCTACTTGGTTGTGGCTATTAAGCTGATGACACTAGCTTTTAGCGACGAAATAATTTCATTGCCAAAGTCGCTAAAGATTTAGTGACGAAATTTTTCTTCATTGCGAAGTTATCACAGAAGCCTCATTGAAAAATCTTTTAGCGACGACAAAGGGATCTCATTGTTTAATGTGATATTTAGCAACGAATTAAACCGTTGCTAAATATCATGCTTTTGTCGCTAAATGAAAATTTTTTATTTAAAAAATTATATTTTGTAGAGATTCGTCGCTAAAATGGTCAAAATTAAATATGAGTAAAATTGCATTTAGCGACAAAATAATTTCGTTGTTGAATGTAATTTTCAGTGACAAAACTATTTCGTCTAGTGGATCAACATTAAAAAGGTCATTCAACAATGAATTAGATCGTTGCTAAATGTCACGATTTTGTTGCTGAAAGGTATTTCTGTTTTTTAAAAGAAAATTTAATTTGTATTTTTTTTAGCAACAAAAATATTCGTCGCTAAAAATGTCAAATTTTCATAATATATATATATATATATATATAGAGAGAGAGAGAGAGAGAGAGAGAGAGAGAGATAACTAAAATTTTATTATCAAAAAAATTGTAATTACATAGTACATTTAAAATTATTTTACTAAAAATAAATTATAACAAATGTATTCTAGAAAGTGTAACTAAACTTTCTAACTAATAATTACAATTTATTGCAATATATATATATATACACACACATAACTAAACTTCATCAATAATTTTATTAATTATTAAAAAGATAAAATACGAATGCATTCTTTCTACACTTCATAACACAATCCGTAATATTCTTAAATCTTAAGCAATAATTCTTATACAAAGAAAATAATGACAAAGTGCATATAATTCAAATGAAAATAAATGTATGTTTGTGATGCGTTCGAAACTAGCAAGTATACTAGTCGCACAAGTAATAAAGTGATGAGTAAGATATCGTTCCCACGAGGATTGATTCTAATTAAATTTGTTATTCGAAAGCAAAAACAGAGTAAATGGGGGGTTTTGTTGATTGATTAACTAAGTGAAATAATAATGCAAACGAAGAATAACAAAACAGAAAGTTAATTCGAATGAAAAATCAATGAGAGAAACCTGGTTAAGGGATCATTCTCTACCACAAGATATGGATTTGCGAATTAATCGTAGAATTGTCATCCAATTACAGCATTGAAGTTATCAACCGTAGATAACAACAAGCTCTGTTATCCCAATCTTTCCTTACTTTGTTGTTAAATAAAACAAGCTCTTTATTTAATCTCTATCCATTAAACAACCTAGAACAAGCTCTCTGAGTTTAATTCAATGGAAGCATTACGATGAGAAAGATAGGTTGATCTAAGCAATAATCACACAAGTTCAGATTATTTAATCTAGGTTGTATTTTCCAATTGCAATCTCTGATCACAATTTTGCTACTAATGATTGGAAATTCATGACAATTACGGATCAAGATTTCTAATCTAGCAATAGACAACAACAGATTATATTCAGTTGGCCATTCCAAATACAATCAGTAAGCAATCATAAGCATTAGATATGGGAAAATACAAGCAACTTCAATTAGAGAATTGGATAACAATTTCTTACACAATCAACTCACAAAATCCATATCAAGGGCTTTGAAATCACCCTCAACCAATTCAGATTTAGTTACACATATTCAATCAGAATAACAAATACAATACAGAGAAATTCCAGAATTGAAAAGGAAAGAAAGAACTTAGCAAATTCTTTGAAAATCTTCTTTGTAGATGAATCTTCTTGGAATTGTAGTTCCTCCTCTTTCAAAATCTTCTTTCTCCTTCAAGAACTCCAAGGGATGAGAGAAATCCAGAAATGCAGCCTCCTCCCACGTTTTCCCCCCTTCAAGTTATGAAAATAAAACCCTAAAATGTGTTTAAATACTCTGCTACAGTAACGTGCTACAGTGTCCCGTATTATACATGCTACAGTGATGTGTGGAATTACATTTCTACACTTCTCACACTGTTTTGATTACAACTTTCGGTACACTGAATGGATTCATAAACCGTAAATTTCTCCAAAAAGTAGACTTCGAGAGCTTTTCAACGGTATATGATATGTCATCGGGTTCATTGTATATCAATACAATTAAATCCGAGAAGATGGTTGACTAGCAGAGGTGAAAATGAAGGGTTTTACTCCATTTTTGTGCAAGTTGCTCCAAAACTCCTACAAACATCAAAACCACACAAAAACATAAAAATACCAAGGAATATAGCAAAGAAACGTGGACGAATTGATATGAAAATGATATATAAATAGACACTTATCAGTTTGGTATTAGAAAAAAATACAAAAATTCTGATAATTAATGTAAATCTTCCTATATCTTGAACCCATCCATGAAATTCTTGAATCTTCATCAATAGTTCCTCCTCAATAAATAAAACATAAGTTAGTATGTAAACAAAATATTAAAATGTGTGCAATTGAAATATAAACACAAAATATATTAATAAAATTAAAGGAAAACATTATTACCAAGAATTGCAACTATAATAAAAGAGATGAGAGAAAACTAGGAGGAAGGAAGAATGAAGAGAGAGATGAGAAGATTGAAGATATGTGAAATGAGTAAGGAATGAATTTATATATGAAATAGGGTTTTTAGATTTTCATAAACGTGGAAGAAATCTCGCTCAATTATTTTTGTGTTAAGCAGCAAAATTATTGTCACCAGATATGTAAAAATTCATTGCTAAAAATCCATGCAAAAATTTTTGAAATTTGAGCGAAAAATTCCCCCCAAAAAAATTAAAATTTGAAATACTTTTGGCAATGGAAATTTTGTCATTGGCTACATACGATTTCATCGTTAAAAATCCATGCCAAAATGTTTAAAATTTGAGCGGAAATATTCCCCCCTCCCCCCCAAAAGAAATGAAATTTTCAAATACTTTTAGCAACGACATATTTGTCGTCATATACGTATGATTTCTTTGCTAAAAGTTCATGTCAAAATTTTTAAAATTTAAGTGGAAAAGTTCCTCAGGGGAATTGAAATTTCAAAGACTTTTAGAGATGATAATAAAGTTTGTTGCAAAATGTTTAATGCAAAAAATATAATTTAATTATTGTTGTGTACAAGCATATTTCTTTACTTTCATAAATTATAATTTAAAAAATTTTGGTCAAACAAATTGTTTATCATTTAACTTTATTTTGAACATCTATTTATTTATTTTTTTAAAAATCATTTAATAAGATAGAAATTTAACAATTCAATTATAATCACAGGACATAACTAATAACCTTTACTATATACTTTATACACTTTTTAATATACTTTGTAATTAATTAGAAAAACTTCAAATATAATAGATATTATGTTTCTTTTTTTTTTATGCTTTTAATTTTTTTTAAATGTATCCATTAGGTATTTAATCTAATTTTACTATATTATTGTCGTATAAGTACAAGTTTCTTTATATTTTGATAAATTAGATTTTAAAAACTTTTGGTTTAACAAATTAATTATTATTTAATTTTATGTTAAACATCTATTTATCTGTGTTTTTATTAAAAAATCATTAAGTTGAAAATTTAACAAATCAATTATAATCATAGAACACGAGCAATAAAATTCAATGTATTATTTATACCACAATCTAATATACTTTGTATTTAATTAGAAAAAATTTAAATATAATGCAGAAGATTATATTTGTTTTTTTTCTATGTTTATGAACATTCAAAACTATATATGTCTTCAATTTTTTTCCAAAACTAATTATTTACACATTAATTATTAATTTATAGTATAATGTAAAAAAAATAAATTGAAACAAGTTTTTGTGATGACGTTAAAATTCGTTGATGAAAACTACATTCAGAAACGAAATATTTCGTTGCTAAATGATAATTGGTACCTAACCACATTCAGCAAGGAATAATTCGTTGCTAAATGTTAGTTTCGGCAACGAAACAAAGGTCATCTTATTACAATTTTCACCTTGTAATAAGAAATTATAAAATTGGAAAAAAAATTAGACAAAACCACTCAAAAGTCTTATTTTAATTGTTGGATAAATATTGAATATTTATTCAAATAAATTGTTGAGATGATTACATTATTTATTTATTTTAATTTTACTTTATTGTTGTTGTATACATACATATTTCTTTATTTTGATAAATTAAATTTTAAAACCTTTTGGTTAAAAAATTATTTATTATTTAATTTTATGTTGCACATCTATTTATTTATCATTTTATTAAAAATATTATTTAATAAGTTGGAAATTTAACAAATCAATTATAGTCATCGAACATTAGTAATAAAATTCAATGTATATATACTTTATAACACTATCTAATATACTTTGTAATTAATTAGAAAAACTTTAAAGTGTAATACGTAAAATTATATTTCTTTTTTTTTCATTGTTTATAAATATTCAAAACTATATATGTCTTCAATTTTTTTTCCAAAATTAATCATTTAAGCATTAATTATTAATTTACAACATAAGGCAAAGAAAATAAATTGACTTTCATGGTGACTTTTCAATTCATTGCTGAAAACCATATTCAGCAATTAAATATTTCGTCGCTAAATGATAGTTGGTCTCTAACCAAATTTAGCAAGGAATAATTCGTTGTTGAATGTTAGGTTTAGCAACGATATCTCAAGTTCATTGCTAAAGGTCATTTATTACATATATCACTTTGTAATATAACAAAATAAAAAATTGGAAAAAAAATTAGACAAAATCGCTCAAAATCTTATTTTAATCGTTGGATAAAAATTAATTGATTTATTCAAAAAACTTGTTGAGCTTTACATTATGTATAAATTTTAATTTTAGTTTATTATTGTTGTATACATCCATATTTCTTTATTTTGATAAACTAAATTTTAAAACCTTTTGTTAAATAAATTATTCAATAGTTAATTTCATGTCAATCATCTATATATTTTTCTTTTTATTAAAAAATCATTTAATAAGTTCGAAACTTAGCAAATCAATTATAATCAGAGGACATGAGTACTAAAATTCAATATGTACTTTATGGTGGAGGCGGAGGAGCCTAACCCTAAACCTAGTGAGGGCCGATGTCTTAAACCCTCTGCGGCTCAAGAAGAGTCTCCCTAGCCTACTCCATGTAGGACCAATCATGCACAGGAAACCAGATGTCATCAACATGCGTCCTTGCCAAGAAAATGGGAAGATCCTCCTCTTTCAATGCATGTGTATTGGCCATCTCCTAAGGTGGAGGAGGAGGAGGAGGAATCCCGCGATGGGCCGGTCCTCTCGCCCATTCACACACGCACTCTCCTAAATACTACATACGGCCTTGGGACCCACCATCAACATCCGAAAGGCGCAAAGGTCGTGCGCCTCCTCCATGGCTACGGTCCACCGATTATGGCCTGATCCTATGGCCATGGCTTAGTGTTCACTTGAAAGCAAGATAAAAAAGATCGGTAAGCTTTCTTTCCAAAACTCAAATTCAAAAGTGCTGATACTATTTTTTCTTCCCATGTTCCAGGTGAGGGCAAAGAGCATGTTCTTGAAAATGTCATAAAGAAAAGGTGCATCAATCCTTCTATGCCCATAAGATCACCTGAGGGCTCGAGGATATCCCTGAGCAGGAACCATGATTCGTGATGGAAGGATGCGATGCTTGCAAGCCCACTTCTGCCAAGAGGAAAATAAACAAAAGAATTAGAAAACTGAACACGAAAATAAAGAACAACGAGGAAAAGATGGAGATGTACCTTAAGCAAAGAAGGAGAACCCATCGATAGTCGACTACCTAGCATCCCAAGTAGAGATGATAATAAAACTGGCAAATTTTAGACAGCCCCAGTCAAAGTGTGAGACCATAACGAGATACTTAAGGGTGAAGAGGAGGGTGGGTCAGATCCCTAGTGTTGGATGTGTTCGCAAACAATATCATGCTGACGAGGTAGAAAATGAAATTCTAAGCACATTACTTAATCTGCTTTCTAGACTCAAGCTGGCGGCCCTCCTAGTACTCGTGAATTGGTGTGTGTGGGACACCGTTGATACCATCATAAGTAGGGGTGAAGCCCAGAAACCTCTCAACCCATAGGCTCTGATCATCCGTGGGTAAACCGCACAAGTGACTGGCTCCCTAGAGAAAGAAATCCTATCGAAACGGTCAGATCAAGGGGCATGATCGTCATCTCCCTAAATTTCCAGTGAAAGGTGTGGGTGGTGTCCATCCACCAACCCACCAATGTCGCTAAGGCAGAACGGTCCATACGTCTCTACTAAATGGGCAAGTTATTGATGAAACTATCGAACCTAGCATCCGAAATGTGCCTCCAAACTAAACCCTCCGGAATGGTCTCGTACCACTGCTGGGCATAAGAGTAAGAACCTCCAGGTTTATGCACATTCTCCACCTGAAAGAAGAAAAGGGCAGAAAAGTGTTTAAAATAGAAAGGGGCCAAATTACCAAAAAGAGAAAACTGGGTGATACAAGGGAGCGCATGTAACAAGAGGCATGCGCCTCTACAGAGAGGGAACCTAAAGGTGCGTGCCATTTGCCAAAACCCTAAATGAAGAGTGGTGAGACGCCTGTACCAAGCAAAACACTGAGGTGCCAAGTTCCATCGAAAGTCATGCACCTCTAACAATTAAACCCTAATGGTGAGGGCCTATGTAGAGACAAACCTAGACCCTAAGATCATGTGCCTCTAACTACCTATAGGCGCCAAGACCACTTACAAGCACACACCTCTTCAGGCTTTGGTGCCTCTATCAAAATTCCAGAAAGCCCAAAAACTAGAAAACGCACCAAATCTTCTTTTCATGCAATCCAACATTGAAATGATGTATAAAACAAAAAGTTCTTACCTTGGAGAAGTCATGGCCATCGATCTCCGGCCAGATTCCGGCATCGCCGTCAATAGCAGCATCAATTAGCATGGAGTGCATTGTCAAAGCATGAGGAGGGAGGTTAATCTTAATCAGAATGGTTATCATGGTCGTAGGAGGATGAAAACACAAGGATTTTGGGAGAGATTTTAAAAGAAATCGGAGAGAAAATCGGAAACAGTGAATGGTGGTCGAAGGAAAAAATATAAGTTTTCTTATATACAAGTTCGCACATTACATGCACGTGCTGGTCGTATAGGCTCCCGCCTGTAACCTAATCTTGTAGAATATCTAAGGGCCCCTGAAGGATCGAAAGGTTATACCAAGACCCCCATAATACATAATCACATTAAAAAACCTTCAAAAGCACAAAATCACACCAGCGCCCTTGAAAAATAACAGAACTATGCCGCACCTCCAAGGTTGAAAAACCACATTGAAAACCTTGAAAGTTGCAGAATTGCAACAAAATCCCCAATGGATATATTGCATCCAAAACACTAGAAGGCTACAGAATTACAACCAGAGCTCGGGAAGCACAAATTTGTATCTAAAACCCCAAAAAAGTGTGGACTCAACCACCACCTACCCCCAAAGAATTGCAAGATTGCACCAAAAATCCCCAGCGGATATATATAATCACATTCAAATACCGTCAGAGTGTGGGATCACACTCAAAACCCCTAATGAACACAAAATTCTTTAAAAATCCCTAGGTAGTACCAAAGGAATACAGAACCACACAGGAGATTTATGAAAAGCACGAAACTGCACCAAGACCTTCAAGCGTGGAGTCACGCTGGGACCCCTAACAAATTTAGAAGTTCAACGAGCTTATTCAGAGAGTGTGGGATCACACCAACAAGAATGTAGTTAGAAGAATTCTAGAAAATGCGGAACTGTACCAAAATCCCTAAGCTTGGAATTGCGTGGAGGTGTCCTAGAGAGTATGGAATCACATCGAAGACTTTTAGAGAGTGTAGAATTGCACTAAAACTCTCGAGCATGGAGTCAAAACAAGACCCTGAATAGAATTTAGAATTTCAACAAGTTCAAGAGTGCAAAGCAGCACCACAAACCATCGAATCCTAGTGGAATCTAGACATCAGACTAAGATAAGTAAGTTAAAGGTAAATTCAAAGTTGGAGGCAAATTGTAAGCATTAGAATTTTACTTATGGTTTTTAGGCCCAGTGACTAGAGACATCAAATCAAAGGATTTCTCAGCTATAGAAACAATGCCAAGAATGGGGTAGAAAAGCCAAATAGGCTCAAGACCAATGCGATATCAGTAAGGAAAGGTTAAGACCCTAAGATTTATGTTCTGCTGACGTATATGTAGATTGACCTTTACGGTAAAGTCATCATGGAGTTGGAAGAGGGTCAGTAAGGCCCCTCTTAGGGGCTTCAGGCCAACACCCCCAGCCCAAACGATGTAAGATGGCAAAAGAAACCTAAGAATAGGGCTGGCACCTGTAGGCTATAAGTGTGCGCCTCTAGTTAGAGGCGGAGCACGCGCATCTCTAATTAGAGATGATGCTTGTAACATTACAAGTAGAGCCTTTAAAGGAAGATGACACCCGTAATGTTATAGGCTCATGCCACTCTAGGGTTTGCACCTCGGTTTGGGAACCCTAGTGATGCCTCTTGTTAGAGGTGCATGCTTATAAGTTGCAGTCCCACATTAGGTAAAGAATTCATTTCCTGGCCCTCAGAGGGCCTATATAAGGGCACTTGGCTCTAAATTTGAAACAGTCAGCTCTAAGTTCGAAACAGTCAGGCAATCCTGGTAGGAAATACTTAGAAAATTAGTCTTCTAATGATTTCTATAGTCAAGATTCTTCCTCTGAAAGTGATCAGAGTCAGTAAGGTTTTGAGGGTCTTTTCTAATATTTAATTTTTATTTATTTTTAATTAATTGCCATGATTAGCTTAGGTATAATTAGGAGATAATTATGTCATGTTTAGCTTAGGAGTAATTTACTAACTATGTTGTGTTTAAGATTAGTAGTAGTTAATTAGCAAATGATTGCTATGTTTAGTTTAAAATTAGTAATGGCTAATTAGTAGTCTAATTATGCATGCTTAGTAGTTATGTAGTTAATTGATTGTTAATTTTGCCACGGTTACTGGTCAATTAGTGGCCCATTATACGATGATTAATGGTTAATTAGCAATTAATTATGGAATATTTAGACGCTAATTATGCATGATTAATATAATCAATTGCGAGATTCCAAAAAGGGATTATTCCCTTTTAGACAAGGTATCTCTCTTTCCAAGTTTCAATCTCCTAAGACTCTTGAAGAAGAGGATTGCATGTGAAACATTCCTTATGCTTTACCTGTGGGAAGTCTCATGTATGCTATGCTATGTACTGGACTAGATATCTATTATGTTATTGGCATGGCTAGTAGATATTACTCTAACCCAAGACTAAAGCACTAGGTAGCTGTCAAGCCTATACTCAAGTATTTTCAAATAGGCATTAGATTATATGCTTGTGTATTCAAGTGAGAGTCTTGTACCAATAGGATACATGGACTCAGACTTTCAGTCAAATAAAGACTCAAGGAAATCAACTTCTAGTTATCTGTTCACTCCTGGTGGTGGTGCCATTAATTGGAGGAGTGTGAAACAATCATGTGTCGTAGACTCCACCATAGAGGCCGAGTATGTGACTGCTTCAGAAGCTGCTAAAGAGGCTATGTGGTTTTGAAAGTTCCTTTTAGACTTTGGAGTGGTTCTTATTGCAGAAAAGCCAATAGTTCTTTATTGCAACAATAATGGAGCCATAGCACAATCAAAGGAACCACGGAATATAAGAGAGGAAAACACATAGAGAGGAAATATCATCTCATACGATAGATAATCTAGCGAGGAGATGTGCTCATTTTCAAGATAGCATCAGTAGATAATTTGGCAAATCTTTTTACTGAAACTTTGGCAACCAAAGTCTTTAAGGATCACCTTGAAGGTATAGGGGTGCGACATATGCCGAATTTGCTTTAGAGTGCTTTAGGGCAAGTGGGAAATTGCTAGATGTATGCCCTTAAAGCAGATAATTGTAATCATTTTTTACGATAAATAAATATTATTTTATGCATAAATGCATTTATTATTTGAGCAAATTACAATTTAATGTCTTATAATTATATTGTATGTGAATTATTTACTTGATTTGTTCAATAATATAATGAATACATGATTCATATGATCCTTATAGTTATAAAGTTTGTTCACAATCAGTAAGTAAAGTTGACACTTTACTTTGTAAGATTGTGTTGTCCTATTTTATAAAGATGAATGATTTGTCTTAATCATTGAAATGGTGACTTTAAATAGGAATACCAATGCAATTAATTTACATTGAATAGGACCTCCATGAGATTTAATTGATGTATAAGAATTGTTAATAAATTAGATCTCATAGGAACTAATAATAATATAATACTTTTAATCCTGAGTGAGAAATGAACTCATATTCGTGTCTTGTATTTTTTTTTTTAGCCATTATGTAGTGAGATTTATTTAAAATCAAAACCTCTATGGGCTGGAAATATAAGAGTATGATTTACGGAAACATATATTCACAATACGGAATCTATAACTCCTATTAGAAAGGATGCTATTCCTTAGAGCTGATTTCGGTACTTGGTTATTAAAACTTAGGCCTAAGTATTCTTAATGAAAAGTGTTTTAAGAATTAACGTTTATTTGTGAAATCATTTTGCAAGCATAGATACACATAGAATAACCATTAGAGAAATTAGTGACTCTAGGATAAAAGATGTAATCAAAAGGGTAAGACAATAAATATACACACAGTTTTAATTGCATATATCATATACAGGGTTATTTATACGGTATTGATGTGACATCGGTTTTGGTTTTGCCAAATAAAATTAATTAAATTATAAGCTTTTTATAATTTGTTCATGGACTTTAGAGTGCAATCTTGGGCTCATAGTGGAAGGGCATCAAGGTTAACAGTTATGCCTAATTAATTATAAGATAGTTGATGCGTTCGAAACTAGCAAGTATACTAGTCGCACAAGTAATAAAGTGATGAGTGAGATATTGTTCCCACGAGGATTGATTCTAATTGAATTTGTTATTTTCCAGCAACAAGAAATTAAATAAGGGGGGTTTTGTTGAATGATTAACTAAATGAACTAAGAATGCAAATGAAGAATAAGAAAATAGAAAGTTAATTTGAGTGAAAAATCAATGAGAGAAACCTGGTTAAGGGATCCTTCTCTACCACAAGATATGGATTTGCGAATTAATTGTAGAATTGTCATTCAATTACACCATTGAAATTATCAACCGTAGATAACAACAAGCTCTGTCATCCCAATCTTTCCTTACTTTGTTGTTAAACAAAACAGGCTCTTTATTTAATCTCTATCCATTAAACAACCTAGAACAAGCTCTCTAAATTTAATTCAATGGATGCATTACGATAAGAAAGATAGGTTGATCTAAGCAATAAACACACAAGCTCGGATTATTTAACTTAGGTTGTATTCTCCAATTGCAATCTCTGATCACAATTTTGCTACTAAGGATTAGAAATTCAAGACAATTACGGATCAAGATTTCTAGTCTAGCAATAGACAACAACCAGATTATATTCAGTTGGCCATTCGAAATACAATCCAGCAAGCAATCATAAGCATTAGATATAGGAAAATACAAGCAAATTCAATTAGAGAATTGGATAACAACTACTTGCACAATCAACTTACAAAAACCATATCAGGGGCTTTGAAATCACCCTCAACCAATTCAGATTCAGTTACACATGTTTAAGAACGTGGTAAATACAATACAACATGGAGACATTCCAGAAAATGAAAGGGAAGGGAAAAACTTAGCAAATTTGATGTAATTCTCTTTGGATTGTAGTTCTTCCTCTTTCCAAGCTTCCTTTCTCCTTCAAGAACTCCAAGAGATGAAAGAATTCCAGAGCTGCAGCCTCCACCACGTTCTCCCCTCTTCAAGTTATGAAAAAAACCCTAAAATGTGTTTAAATACTCTGCTACAGTAACGTGCTACAGTGTCCCGTATTATACATGCTACATTCTAATTGAATTTGTTATTCGAAAGCAACAATAAACTAAATGAGGGGGTTTTTGTTGATTGATTAACTTGATGAAATATTAATGCAAATAAAGAATAACACAATGCAAATTAAAACAGATTGAAAAATCAATGAGAGAAACCTGGTTAAGGGATTCTTATCTACCACAAGATATGGATTTGCGAATTAATTGTAGAATTGTCATCCAATTACACCATTGAAATTACCAACCGTAGATAACAACAAGCTCTGTTATCCCAATCTTTCCTTACTTTGTTGTTAAATAAAACAGGCTCTTTATTTAATCTCTATCCATTAAACAACCTAGAACAAGCTCTCTAAATTTAATTCAATGGATGCATTACGATAAGAAAGATAGGTTGATCTAAGCAATAAACACACAAGCTCGGATTATTTAACTTAGGTTGTATTCTCCAATTGCAATCTCTGATCACAATTTTGCTACTAAGGATTAGAAATTCAAGACAATTACGGATCAAGATTTCTATCTAGCAATAGACAACAACCAGATTATATTCAGTTGGCCATTCCAAATACAATCAGCAAGCAATCATAAGCATTAGATATGGGAAAATACAAGCAACTTCAATTAGAGAATTGGATAACAATTCCTTACACAATCAACTTACAAAAACCATATCAGGGGCTTTGAAATCACCCTCAACCAATTCAGATTCAGTTACACATGTTTAAGAACGTGGTAAATACAATACAACATGGAGACATTCCAGAAAATGAAAGGGAAGGGAAAAACTTAGCAAATTTGATGTAATTCTCTTTGGATTGTAGTTCTTCCTCTTTCCAAGCTTCCTTTCTCCTTCAAGAACTCCAAGAGATGAAAGAATTCCAGAGCTGCAGCCTCCACCACGTTCTCCCCTCTTCAAGTTATCAAAATAAAACCCTAAAATGTGTTTAAATACTCTGCTACAGTAACGTGCTACATGTCCCGTATTATACATGCTACAGTGATGTGTGGAGTTACATTTCTACACTTCTCACACTGTTTTGATTACAACTTTCGGTACACTGAATGGATTCATAAACCGTAAATTTCTCCAAAAAGTAGACTTCGAGAGCTTTTCAACGGTATATGATATGTCATCGGGTTCATTGTATATCAATACAATTAAATCCGAGAAGATGGTTGACTAGCAGAGGTGAAAATGAAGGGTTTTACTCCATTTTTATGCAAGTTGCTCCAAAACTCCTACAAACATCAAAACCACACAAAAACATAAAAATACCAAGGAATATAGCAAAGAAACATGGACGAATTGATATGAAAATGATATATAAATAGACACTTATCAATAGTTAGAATTAAACTTAATTATTAGGGCTAAAGTTTACATGAGCCAATTTGGTCCCCAAGCTAGCTTGCTGATGCTACTATACATTTATTAGGCTTTTGTTATCAAATAAAAGATAAGCCTAATCTCTAGACTGACTTGGACTCCAAGTTAAACAAGATAATTATTTAGGATATTATTTTATTAATAATATAATAATTATCTTTCCTAACGGGGTACAAGATAAGTTATAGTCCTATGTAAATTAGTATTTTAATAGAATATCTATTCACTAAGAATTAGGATTTGACACGTGAATCTCTCTAATGAATTATGGTGTCTTGCATTTTTTATTTTGATTAAATCAAAACTTGAGAACGTGAGACAGAGTGAAGTTCATGTGAACTCTAGAGAGAAACAAAAGAAAGAAAAAAGAAAAACAGTAGAGAGAAAAATCTTGTTTTCCTAGATTGATTTCATTAAATCTCTTTTCTAATTTCTTTTGGTTTTTCTTATAGATTCTAAGTTGCTCACACATCTATTCCTATGTAGAGTGCTTTAGAGTTATAGTCTAAAACATTGAGTGGTTTGAATTACAAGGTACGCTCCTTAATTATATAAATAGCATCATAACGAGGAACTAACATCCATTTTTATTTTGTGTTTTCGCTGAATTTTTATTATATATCTAGGATGTCCTCATGAAATTTGTAGAATTTTCTCTTAGCTTTCTAGAATGCCATAGCTCATATATATTAGATATGCATATCAAAGTATACAATCAAAATATGGAGGCAGGGTCAAATTGGGCTACAATTACTTTTGGCCCATCAAATGTCTAAATCTCAGAATTCTCGTGAAATACAATTTTGTAAAGGCTTGAATAAGCTTTCTACATAATCATAAATTACATTATTCCAATCTATAAATAAAAAGTTATGTCAATTTTATAGACCCTACATCAAAGGATGTAATTAAAATCGATTTGATTATTAAATATTAAAACTATGATTCTGCTTAAGTTACAAAATTTAACAATACTATTAATGTAAAATGATGAATTAAACTCTTAGTAAATATATACTTCTAAGTGCTTATCAGAGTTTTAGAAATTTAGGGTTACTTTCTCTCCAAGCCCTTCTTTTTTTCTTAATCATAATAGCTAAAATGATTAAGAACATTTATTCTTCTATCACAATAATAAAAAAAACCTTTTAATGATTAGTTATAAAGGTCAAGACTGGCTGCTGATTTGTTTCTTTTGCAAATGGTTTAGAGTTTGACCACTAAGAGAAATCTTCGGCTATGCTCCATTAATTCGTATCTGAACTTGATAACCATATTAAATGTAAATGAATTTCCAATATATCATATTTTTGGTCTCTCTCTCTCTCTCTCTCTCTCTCTCTATATATATATATATATATATAAAATCAATTAGAGTAGTGTTATGTGGCCCTTGCTTATCTTGTCAACAACCCCCATCTTTTTTGTGATTAAGGATAAATTTGGTGCTTTAGGTTATATTTACTTTCAAGTCAGTTAGGAGTGGTTTGGTACAAGGGCATGTCCTCATGGGAATGGGAAAGTGAAACCCACCTAATGTTTGGTTTGTTTATTTACTGTTTTTAACTCGGGAATGTGCTTTTTTTTGTGGGTTTCAGATGACTGCCGAGAGGGGTAATATCAACCCCTCTCATTCTTTGAGTTTGAGATTAACAAGAAAATAAAACTCATCTTCACTCTCACCACTGAAATCCCATTTCAACATCAACGAATTGTCTTTTTCCTTTTTCCCTTCTCTACCAAAGTCCTTTTTTAACATTGATAGGTGTCTATTTATGTATTATTTTCATATCAATTTATCTATGTTTCTTTGCTATATTCCTTGGTATTTTCATGTTTTTGTGTGGTTTTGATGTTTGCAAGAGTTTTGGAGCAACTTGCACAAAAATAAAGTAAAACCCTTCATTTTCACCTCTGCTAGTCAACTAATTTCTCAGAGTTGATTGTATCGATATACAATTAACCGGATAACATGCTATATACCATTGAAAAGCTCTCGAAATCTATTTTCTGGAGAAATTTACAGTTCACGAATTTATGTAGTGTACCGAAAGTTATGATAAAAATGGTATGAGAAGTGTATATTTGTAATTCTACATATCACTGTAGCATGTTATTAAATACGGGGGCACTGTAGTAAGTTACTGTAGAAGAGTATATAAACATATTTTAGGGTTTTATTTTCATAACTTGAAGAGGGGAGAACGTGGTAGAGGCAGCAGCTCTGGATTTCTTTCATTTTCTGGAATCCTTGAAGGAGAAAGAAAGCTTGGAAAGAGGAAGAACTACAATTCAAAGAGATTTATATCAAAATTGCTAAGTTTTTTCCCTTCCCTTTTGTTTTCTGGAAAATTTGTATGTTGTATTGTATTTGCCACATTTTTGAACATGTGTAACTAAATCTGAATTGGTTCAGGGTGATTTCAAAGCCCTTGATATGGTTTTTGTGAGTTGATTGTGTAAGAAGTTGTTATCCAATTCTGTAATTGAAGTTGCTTGTATTTTCCCATATCTAATGCTTATGATTGCTTGCTGATTGTATTTGGGGTGGCCAACTGAATATAATCTAGTTGTTGTCTATTGCTAGATTAGAAATCTTGATCCGTAATTGTCATGAATTTCCAATCATTAGTAGCAAAAATTGTGATCAGAGATTGCAATTGGAAAATACAACCTAGGTTAAATAATCCGAACTTGTGTGATTATTGCTTAGATCAACCTATCTTTCTCATCGTAATGCTTCCATTGAATTAAACTTAGAGAGCTTGTTCTAGGTTGTTTAATGGATAGAGATTAAATAAAGAGCTTGTTTTATTTAACAACAAAGTAAGGAAAGATTGGGATAACAGAGCTTGTTGTTATCTACGGTTGATAACTTCAATGCTGTAATTGGATTACAATTCTATGTTAATTCACAAATTCATATCTTGTGGCAGAGAAAGAACCCTTAACCACGTGTCTCTCATTGATTTTTCACTCCATTTTACTTTGTGTTGTGTTATTGTGCATTTACATTAATATTTCATTTAATTAATCCATCAACAAACCCCCCCCCCCCCATTTAGTTAATTGTTGCTGGAAATAACAAATTCAATTAGAATCAATCCTCGTGGGAACGATATCTTACTTATCACTTTATTACTTGTGCGACTAGTATACCTGCTAGTTTCGAACGCATCAAGTTTTTGGCGCCGTTGCCGGGGATTGATTTTCTAATCGATTTGTTATTTTGTTTTCATTGTTGATTCCTAATTTTGATTTTTCTTTTCTGATTGTTTGTGTTTGAGCTTTATGTCCGAGGGAGAAGCAGATCAGTGACTTAAGAGAATTAAGGAATTTCTCCAATCCTCGAATTTAAGACTAAATCGGTCAATTTCAACTCCACCTCCAGAATTTGATCTTGCACGACATACTTCCCTCCCATCTTCTTGCAGTACAATCAAATCTGAATCGGAAGTAATGGCGATGGAAAACAATCAGACTCTTAAGGAGTTAGCGGCTCCAATTATTGATCAACAACCGCTATGCATAAGCACCAATCTTGAGGTAGATTTTGAACTTAAATCTAGACTAATTCATCTCTTGCCTACATTTCATGATTTTGCAGGAGAGGATCCGAACAAACACCTCAAAGAATTTCATGTGGTATGCTCAAGTATGAAGCCAACCGGCGTTTCTAAAGAACAAATTAAATTGAGAGCTTTCCCATTCTCATTAGCAGATTCGGCAAAAGATTGGCTATACTATCTACCACAGGTACCATTACCACTTGGAATGAGATGAGTAAACTCTTTTTGGAGAAATACTTTCCAGCCTCGAAAGTTACAAATATTAGAAAAGATATTAGTGGCATTCGACAACACAATAGAGAATCACTTCATGAATATTGGGAGAGATTTAAAAGATTATGTGCTAGCTGTCCAAACCACCAAATTAGTGATGGACTCCTAATTCAATATTTCTATGAGGGTCTCCTACCCATGGAAAGGAGTATCATTGATGCTGCTAGTGGTGGAGCATTAGTTAATAAAACACCGAACGTGGCAAGACGTTTGATTAGTGACATGGCAGCGAACTCCCAACAATTCAGCAGCCAATTTGAGCCACAACTACCAAAGAGAGTAAACGAGGTAAGTACTTCAAACATTGACCAACAACTTTCTGAACTTACCTCTCTTGTAAAAAAAATGGCTATAGGACATATGCAGCAATCTTATGCATATGGAGTATGTTCTACCACGGACCATCCAACCGACATGTGTCCAACTTTGCAAGAAGGAGATACAGAACAAGCCAATGCCATGGGTGGATTTCTAGGACAACCAAGGCAAAGGTATGACCCTTTCTCTAATACTTACAATGCTGGATGGAGAGATCACCCTAATTTAAGATATGGGAATCATCAACCAATCGCCCCAAATGCCATACCAAATCGACCACCAGGTTTTAATCAAGCAAGGGTGCAGCAACTATTTCAAGCACAACCAGCACCAGTACTACAACCAGCACTGCAACCAGCTCCACAAAATTCAGTTATGTCTCTCCAGGATATTGTTACAGCACTTGCCACTAACACAATGCAATTTCAACAGGAAACTAGGGCAAGTATCCAAAACCTGAAAAATCAAATGGGACAATTGGCTACTAACATGAGCAAATTTGAGAGTCAAAGCTCAGGAAAATTACCTTCTCAGCCGGTGATCAATCCAAGAGAGAATGCTAGTGCTGTAACTTTGAGAAGTGGGAAAGAATTAGAGATTCCACCAAGGAAATCACAAACTGATGAAGGGGATGACACCACTTCCACCATGAATAAAACATCATCTTCTAAGGTAAATGCTAAAACTCATATTCCTTCATATGTTACTCCCCCACCTTTTCCTAGCAGATTTGCAAAATCCTAGAAACTTTTCGCAAGATCGAGGTAACTATACCACTTCTGGATGCTATCAAGCAAGTACCTCGTTATGCAAAATTGCTCAAGGAGTTATGCACCAACAAGAGAAAGTTGAAAGGAAATGAGAAGGTAAGTGTGGGGGAAAATGTTTCAACTGTATTGCAAAGAAAAATTCCTCCGAAATGCAAAGATCCAGGTACGTTCACCATTCCATGCACCATTGGTAATACCAAGTTTGAAAGAGCTATGTTAGATTTCGGAGCATCTATTAATGTCATGCCATATTCTATTTATGCTTCTTTGAATCTTGGACCTCTTGCGGAAACTGGTATTGTAATTCAACTTGCTGATCG